>PGTU02011721.1:0-48901 GCA_002896215.2 Cicer echinospermum | reverse complement strand
TAAAGATAAACAACAGTAAAGAATCATAAATAACTGAATAACCTGTTAGCAAATTTTAACAAATCAGATTTAATGATGAACCGTATGTTCAAGTTCATGATTTTGCTGATTTTTCTTTGTGAATCCTTTTCAATTGTTCACATTAAAATTTCAATTTCTTTTAATGCTCAACATTCACTTGTTCAAGCATTCTTTGTGCTTAACAATTGTTTATATGGATTCACATAATCATTCATGCAATTCATTGGAAAAGCTTCTTGAAGTTCATCATAGGTTGGATTAGATTGTGAACTAACCTCATTTTCTGATTCTGAATCTGAATTTGCCATGAGACACATATTGGCTTCTTCTTCAATCCGAAGAGGCAGAGGATTCACCTCCCGTCGTTATGTTCCAAGCAATATACGCCTTCTTGTTTTGGTGACTGGCTCCTTGCCTTTTGTTTTGCAGCTTTATTTTTGTTCTGCAATTTGTAGCATTCTGATTTTATGTGACCAGTCTTCCCACATTCATAACATGTAATCTGCTTGTTGTCGCTAGTCTTGGAGCTGGATGGTTTTCTGAACTGTTATCTTTTTTCTTCAGAAATTCTTAAATTTCTTGACAAGCAGTCCGATTTCTGGTTCTTCATTGTCACTGCTGGATTCATTTGAGCAGCTATCGGATTCAACTTTTGACTGATTTGCTTGAACCTTCAGAGACAAACCTTTCTTTTTCCTACTTTCCATTTCTGATTCATCCAGTCTTTGTAATTCCATTTCATGTTCCCTTAACTTTCCAAATAGTGTTGCTGTCGTCATCTTAGCAAGATCTCTAGACTCAGCTATGGCTGTTATCTTTGGCTGCCATTCTCTGGTTAAACATCTCATAATCTTTCCAATCTGCTGTTCATTATCCACGTCTTTTCCTAATGCATGCAGGTTGTTGACTATGTGTGTGAATCTGGTTTGCAAATCACTGATTGACTCTTCTTTCTTCATGCTAAATAATTCATATTCGTGCATGAGTGTATTCACACAGCTCTCTTAACATCAGTAGTACCTTCGTGAGTTTCTTGGAGAATGTCCCACATCTCTTTTGCTGATTTGCAATTGGATACTCTAAAGAACTCTTCTGCACATAGGGCTGATGTAATTATGTTCTTCGCCTTCGCATTGAAACCAACCTTCTTCTTGTCATCATCTGACCAGTCGGCTCTAGGCTTGATAATCATTGAGTTGTCAGTTCCTGCAATCTTGGGAATGTACGGACCGTTTTTCAACAGCATCAAGGATATCTATGCCACTTGCTTCAAGAAATATGAGCATTCGTTGCTTCCAGTACATGTAGGCTGTACCGTTGAAAGCTGGTGGTCGTGCTAACGAAGCGCCTTCTCCCAGAACGTCAGTTGAGGCCATCTTCTTATAAGTTTTACCTCTCAAGAAGTTAGCTCTGATACCAATTGTTGGTATCTTGACCTCGAAATAAAGGAAAATATATCAGTTTTCGTTACCAAATTAATCAGTGTCAAGCGCACAGCGGAAATTAAATTTTGAGCATGCAATGTTAGCAATATAGAAATTAAAGAGAGAGAGTTAGAGAAGAAAACACAGAGATTTATCCTGGTTCGGTTGTTCCACAACAACCTACGTCCAGTCCTGAAAATCCAATCAGATTTCAGATTTTTCTTCTCCTTCAATAGAAAGAATCAATTACAAGATTGTCCAGTTTCCTCCCTGAAACCTATCTATCTCTAATTATGTCTTTCCTATTGAATACCCTCTGATCCTTGAAGACACTCAGCAGCCTATCACAGAATCAAAGTACAACTCTTCCTTGTTGAGCCTTCTCAACCAAGAAAGTAGTCACCAGTTTCAAGCTGGGCTTTTCTTGCGTTCTATTTCGTTCAAAGATTTATTACAGAAAGAATAAAAGATTGTAAAACAAAAGGTCTTCAATCTTGATGAATGTTGCTCTTCACAAATCTGGATATTCAAGCCTTGTTCATGAGCACATTATCATTTCTCTTAGATTGTCAACAAACTGTATTGAGATCTGTAATCACAATTATGAAGTTGTTAGTTTGTTGCTATGAACAGTTTTGAGAGCATATGAGAGATTATGAAAGTTATGAAAAAGTTATATCAAGTTATGAGAATAAAGATTGAAAGACATCTTATATAGTTTCTGAAAAACCAACTACTAAATCGATTCCCCAATCGATTTATTAAAGTTAAAACATATGCTTAATCGATTTGCCAATCGATTTCGCGAGTCTTGGTTTTCTTTAATCTTGAAACTATACAAGCTAATCGATTTACCAATCGATTCTTTAAAACAACACTTTTCATCAGAACATGTCCAGACCTGTATAAATCGATTGCCTAATCGATTTCTGGGAATCTGTTTTGATAAAACTGTTTTCAATCGATTACTCAATCGATTTGCCAAACTTCTGAGTTCACTGTGTTTTCAACAGTTTATTTCAATCGATTTACCAATCGATTGTTTTCAAAAACAGTGGCTCAGGTTTTTGATGTCAATCGATTTGTCAATCGATGTGATTTAAAATAGTGAATCAGTTTTAATATCAATCGATTTGCCAATCGATTGTTTCAAAACAGTGGCTCAGGTTTTTGTTGTCAATCGATTCGTCAATCGATTGGTTCAAAAACAATGACTCAGTTTTAATATCAATCGATATGCCAATCGATTGTTTTCAAAACAGTGGCTCAGCTATTTGACATCAATCGGTTTGCCAATCGATTGTTTTCAAACCAGTGACATGTTCCTGAAAAGTTTTTACCTGGTGTTTAGTTCAATCGATTTCCCAATCGATTGCAACCAAACTTAGTCAAAATGAAAGTGTTAACAATTGATTGTCCAATCGATTGTATTTGTCACAGGTGAGGTCATTTTTCAAATGATATTTTATCAATCGATTTGCCAATCGATTCCCTCAGCACTGGAGTGCCACTGTGACTCATTCAATCGATTTACCAATCGATTTGTTACCATCAGGTTTGTTTTGTGAAATGTTCAATCGATTTGCCAATCGATTGTTTCCAAATCAGAGGCTACTGACTTGTGCATTTTTCATTTTTATTTGATCTAATCGATTGCCTAATCGATTGCATTCCACAAACACTTAAGATTTCTTACACCCTTGTTATGAAATCGATTTCCCAATCGATTTACATATTCAGAATTCAACTTTTGTTGATTTCTTGTGTTCCAAGCTATTTGATCCAAGTGTGTAGGATTTGATTATGGTTCCTGAAATCTTGCTCAATTCAAACATTAGATTTATCATGCATTTTATGAACATTGTTGAATTATTAATTATGTCAAAATTAGGAATCAAAGGATCAAAATCCAACAAAAATTTATAGCCCCTTGATTTTTCTGAGTACCCTATAAAATAGCTGCTAATTGTTCGGGGTTCAAATTTCTTTCATTCGGCCTATAAGGCCTTGCCTCAGCTGGACATCCCCAAACATGAAAGTGCTTCAGGCTAGGCTTACGCCCAATCCAAAGCTCATAAGGTGTTTTAGCCGCTGCCTTAGTTGGTACTCTATTAAGATGTATGTTGTTGTTCTTAATGCCCTCCCCAGAGTGACTCTGGCAAGGTGGAATGACAAATCATACTCCTTACCATATCCTTAAGAGTCCTGTTTCGTCTTTCAGCTACACCATTCATGCTGGGTGACCCCGGCATAGTGTATTGTGGGACGATTCCACATTCCTCTAGGTATTTGACAAATGGCCCCGGACGTTGTTCACCTGAACCGTCATATTTGTCGTAGTATTCACCACCACGATCAGATTTGACCTTTTTATTCTCTTATTAAGTTGATTCTCAGCTTCTGCCTTAAAGGATTTGAACACGTCTATTGATTGGGACTTTTCGTGAATTAGGTAAAGGTAGGCATATCTAGAATAATCGTCTATGAATGATATAAAATATTGTTGACCATTCCAAGAAGGAGTTGGAAATGGCCCACAGATGCCCGTATGTATCAATTCTAAGACGTCTGTAGCTCTATATGCGCCTAATTTCTTATCTTTAGTCTGTTTTCCTTTAATGCATGCTACACAAACGTTAAAGTCTGTGAAGTCAATAGAATCTAAAATTCCATCTGACACAAGTCGTTCAACTCTATTTTTAGAGATGTGACCTAGACGCTTGTGCCAAGCACTCCTGAATTGAAATTGTCAATTTTTCGCTTAGTACCACGTGATTCCACACTCAAGGTTTCATTATAGTTAGCCACAGTTTCCAACAAATAAAGATTATCATAAACCAGAAAGTAAACCGGTTCCAACAACATTCGAATTTAAAGACAAAGTAAATTCTTTATTCCCGAATGAACAATAATATCCTGATTTGTCCAAATAAGAAATAGAGACCAAATTTCGTCTAAATGACGGTACAACAAAAGTGTCTTCTAAAATCAAATAATGGCCGGCTTCAACTTCTACCTTCTTCTCATCTCCTACATAGATGCATCTTTCAGTATCACTAGGCTTTCGGAAGTTCAGGCAACCCTGCATTGAAACACTGATGTTAGTAGTTGCACCAGAGTCTAACCACCAAGTGTTTCCAGGTACTGAAGCTAAATTAACCTCAGAACAGACCAAAGACAGAATCATACCTTTCTTAACACGCCAAGCGTGATATTTGGCACAATCCTTCTTCACGTGTCCAGAACTCCTGCAGAAGAAGCAGTTGTTATCCTTAGTCTGCTTCTTTTGTTCTGGACCCTTAGCAACAGCTTTGTTCTTGGGCTCCTCAATTATTTTCCTTTTGCCCTTGTCTTTAGAGATGCTAGTAAAGTGGGCACTTTTAGTCATATCTTGCTTCAGCCTGTCCTCTTCTTGCACACATAATGAAATGAGCTCATTAAGAGTCCATTTCTCCTTTTGACAATTATAAGTCACCTTAAACTGACTGAATTGTGAAGGAAGAGACAGCAATACTAAATGAATGAGTAAGTCATCTGACAACTCAAGCTTTAGTCCTTTAAGCTTAGAAGCAATGTTGGACATCATCATAATGTGCTCTCTTATATTTCCCTTGCCTTGATACTTCATGGAAATTAAATTCTGAAGCAAAGAACTTGTTTCAGCCTTATCACTTTTTTCAAAGCGTTTTTCCATCTCAATAAGGAAATTTTTAGCTGTAACTATCTCATCCGAGACATCACCTCTAAAGACCTCAGGAATGCCACGCTTTATGATCATAAGACTTATGCGATTTGAGCGATCCCATTTCTCATACTCTAATTTTTCTTCAGAAGAACTAGAGTCCTTAGGAGTAGGGGTCGATCAATTCTTAATGCAAGGTCCAGATCCATGCAGCCAAGAACAATCAAAATGTTCTCTTTCCATTCCTTAAAATTTGTCCCATCAAGGACAGGAATAGAACTCAAATTTGCAGATATGGAAGCAACCGATGCTGTGAATTAAATAAAGAACGAAACCTCGAAACTCACATTATAGGAAAATAAATCAATATATAAATAAATACACATGTTCAAATCATGGAATTTAACCCATCTCAAGATACCCAGTGCACCATTGATGTCATGTCTTTGGACAGTAACACCAACTGCTAGTGGTACTCTTGTTGCAACGATCAAATATTGACAATAAGACATGTCAAACAATAAACCTTCCTTTGGGCCGATTTACTGCTCACATGTATACCAAATAATTGTCACACATTTATCATCGCAGGTGTACATGTAATTCTGCCAAATGTTAACCTTCCTTTGGGCCGGTCAATACCCGCATGAATAAGCATATACACAACCATTTGATACTCTTCACGAGCAATTTAGACAAGAGAGGTCACTTTGGCGACGTAAAGTTTCAATTAACTCATTCAAAAATGTCAAACTTGACTTGAATATATATTTATTATATCTAAATAAAACAATATTTAAAAAAATATTGTTCACTAATATAAACTTTATTTTATTAGTATTAAAAAAATATTGTTCACTAATATTGTTCAAAAAAAAATAAAAATAAATAAAAAAATGTCATAATAAGAAGCCTAAAACAACACACAAAAAAAAAAAAAATTCCAGTTAAACTCGTTTTCCGTCGCTCCATCTGAAACACTAAATTATTCCCATTCGCAAACGCAAAACATTTCCAAACCTGTCATTATTGTTATCAATAACGACAACAATAATCCTCTCAGATCCATTTGATAAACAACTATTCAGTAGCTTCAATTCAAGTTCAACTAACTCAAACTCGATTCAATTAAAAGTTTTCTTTCAATTTTTTGGCTTTAGGGATATTACTTTGCGCTCTGTGGGAATTTCGAAAGGTAAAGGTCAATGAAGTAACGATGATTGGAAGGAATAGAGAAACAACCTAACCGACTGTGGGAATAAAAAAAAAAACAAAGTATAAACTTTTTAAAAAAAATATTCCTACAGATTATTTTAATAAATAATTTTGCTTGATTAAAAATTATTTAAATAATTAGGCTTCATTAAAAAAAATAATTCATTAAAATAATTCAAGCAAAAAAATCTAGAATTATAAACATGGACAATAAGTTTGTAATTTGAAAATCCAAATTCTCAAATTTCAAACCCTAAGATTTCAATCATGTCAAAATTCCCAAATTGAATCCTAAAAATAAAGACAATAACCGAATTTCATCATGAATTAAACATGGTAGGCTCTGATACCACTTGTTAACTATCCATGCCAATTACATGATGAATAACCAAGGGCGGAAGCGTACCTGTGGGAATTGCCATTGATGAAATCCTGGGATGATGATGATAGAGCCAATGGGTTGGGTGATCTTCCTCAGCAAAACACCCCGAAGACCTTGCTCTCTTGATGGGATAGAGAGAACCAGAGAGTTTTCTCCTTTAGGGTTTTGAAACTGAATAGTCTTGTTGTGTTTGCCTTGGGGACCATTACCTTTATATATAACTATTATTAGTTATATTCCAAATTGCAGTATTTCCAATTCAGCCCCTCATTAAATTAGAAACTGTCTGGTATCTACACTATTAATTTTCATAACTATTATGCTCTTTAGCCATAAACTATTATATATTATTTGACCCCTAGTTTATTGGCTAATTATATAATGACCCTAACACACTTTATTAATTAATTACATATGTGACCCATAAATCTTATAGAAGATCGTAGAAGGACCGGTACAGGTAGAGGCTGCGGTGGCCGCGTAGTCAGAGAGTGAAGGAGCCGTCGTGGCTAGCTCGTGGAAGCCGAGATGAGACAAGAACGGAGGGAGGAGTGTTGTGTGAGAGAAGAACGAGTGTTCTTGGAGTTCTTGTGGAGTTCGTGATCTGGCAGAGGAGATCTGAGGCGGCAGCTCAGTTGTTGTGATTCATGAATTGGATTCTGGAGGGGGAGAGAGGAAGGCTTGGAAGAGAGATCAAGAAAGAAAAAACTGATTTTTTTTTTTTGGGTGGCCGCGGCCCCCCTGTCCCTACTATGCTCCGCCCCTATGTGCATTGAAGTAGGATTAATATAGTTAAAACTAGCGAGTTTGTATTTTTTATCCGTTGTGGTTAGAGTTTTAAACAATTTTTAAATATTAATTTATGTTAGATTATTTATCAAAGTAATTTAATTTTTTTTAAAATAATATGATAGTCTTAAATGAAATAATATATTATATACGATTTTTTTTCTGTCAATTATTTTAGACATAAATGTTTTTTTAGTTATGAATTTTGTTCAAAATAAATTTTTAGTCTTTCCATTTTCAACTATGGGTTCTTGATCCCTTAATTTTACATTTTGTGTAATAGTTTTGGTCCTCATAATTTTTTTAGCATTTGCAAGCTTCATTACGATGTGACAACGTTATGATTAAATAAAATTGAATAAATTGAATTTATATCATTAATTAATATTAATTTTTTAGTTTTTATTCAACAAAATTTCACGAGTGTAATTGTTAATGACAACAACATAAACAAATACTTATAAATAAAAATAAAAATATTAAAAGTAATTCTATTTTATTCAATTTATTTTTATGACATCGTTGTTGTGTAATGAAACGAGTATATTAAAATATAAAAATAGAGAGACTAACTTTAAAAAGACAGACAAAAAATTAATTTTAAATAAAATAAGATGAATTAAATTTTGTTTTTATTTCTATAATTCATATCATATGTTTTCATCCGTGTCTTGCTATTTTAAAAGTGTTTCTAAAATAGAAATTTAAAAAGTCAATTATTAGTACAATAAAGTGTTTATAAAATACTCTCATGAGTCATGATTCATGAGGCATAATCACAAGGCATCATAGTAATCTTTAACTCGCAGATATGTGGTTCAACATGGGCGCAGCCCCACTAGGTTGATAACACACCATATTTTATATTATTAACGAAATATTAATTACTTTTTTATTGATATGTTTTTATTTGTTACTTTCTCTGTTTTTAATTATAAGTATCATTAAAAAAAAAATGTCATTAAATATAAGGGTCATATATGTAATAAGTATTTGTATTTAAGAACAAAAAGAATAAATCTCAATTCATCTAATAAATCGATTAACTATTATTAATGAGAGTATTCTATCAATAAAATTATTATTAATAAGATTATTTTAAGAAATAAAATTCATTTTATGATAAAAAATAAAAATTATGACACCGACTAATTTTCTTAAAAGATATACACAACTGAAATAAAACACTTAAAAACAAACCCTATGAGTAATTCAAATTACAGTCAAATTAAACAGTGTAGTTAGTAAACTAATTAAAAAACACTAATTAAAGATGTTTTAAGTAGAAGATTTAAGGTTTAAATTCTGAAAAAATAACCATAGTATTTTTTAGGGTTTTAACAAATACCGTAAAAGTACCTAAAGTATTTGTTAAGAAATTTAAAGTCATAATTTTTTATTGAAAAGAACAAAATTTAAATTCTGACAAATTTGAATCCACAATTTTTAATACGAATGATAAATTTTTATTTGTAAGTCTAAAACTAGGACTTTACTGCCTTATAGTAGCTTGGGGAGGCCTTATTGATAAACTATCTCAAACATTTTTCTGATATTTTAGATGTTATTGTGCTAGATTGTAAGCTGCAAATGACTAATTTTAAGGAAGCAGTTGTTATGTTTGTGAGTAGGAACCTTAATGTCGATGCCCGTAATATGGTTAGGGGCCGGTAAATTAGTTGGCTCCAAATCTTGGTAGGGGCCGGTTATATTTAGGGTCACTCCACATATTACAACTTTAATTTGGCATAATCCGTTTAGTAAAAGTGTCACACTCAAACTTTTTAAAAGTTTGTTTATTTAGATAGATTAAATTTAAATTTTATAAAAATTATTAAATCTGATAAACTAACTCTTATATATATAATTAAAATATAATATTTATAAATGGTAATAATAAAATAAAAGATTTTATATTTTTTTTAAGAAATGCTTTTTATCTTTTCTATTTTTAAAACAAGACAAATTGTTTATATTTATGTAATAAACTACTATTTATTAAAAAAATTAAACTCTAATTCTTTGTTTCTATTTCCTGACGTCAATACCTATTTTTCTTTTTTAAAAACCGTTGTGCTATAAATTCGACGATTGTGTTTTATTCTTTTTTTATAAGTGTTTTACTCTTTTATTTTATTTATAATTCTTGTTCACATATACATTCGGTCAACTGTGAAAAGTAAAAAGATGGATGTTATAATTGTACGAGTTTAATAAAATTAAACCTTTGATTAGTCAATTAATTTTTTAAAAAATAGAAGAAATATCTTTTAAAAATCTTAACACAGATGTTTTTTAATAGGCTAATAGATTAAGTCATAATTTGAAAAATGTCAAACTAAAATTTAAAATAAAATTTTTTAACAGAATAGATCGGACTCAAACTTTAATTTATTTAAGTAGGTCTGTATAAATAAAATTTAGTCTGACTCGACCTTTTCTCACCTTGAATTTTATATGTAATGATTCTGATTTTATCTCTTGAATGAAAACCTTGAATTTAAAAATAAAGAAAATATATTGAAAATGTATTGGAACCCCTTATAGCCTTAACTTCACCATAGACAAATCAACTCCATGATAATAAAGTTTTAATATGACCAACAATCCATTACAATTAGTCACACCTTCTTCGTAGATAATTCTATTATTACCTAATAATGTTGGACTTTTTTGTGTCAAGATTGAATATACAGTCACTTAAACATTAAAAAGTTTGAATTTCGTCCCTTAAATATTAAAAAAATAACTACATGGAAAATGAACATAAAAACCAACCGTCTTTATGTTTTAACAATTAAAAGGCACACTTAAGAAAATCTCAAATCTTCATTTGTATTTAATCAAATAGGATTTTTCATGTCAAACTTGAGGTACTTTGGGTTTCTATACCCACAGGGTTGATTCTCGTTGCTATGACTAGAGCTTGGAGGTGCATATGTTGTCTAAAATAAAATTACAAGTCATCTAAAATTGTGTACCAATTAGAGCGATTAAATTGACTAAACCATTTGTTTATGAAGAAAAGAGGACTAAGCCCTACAAAATAAGCAAAAAGGAAATAAAGACAAAAATTAAAAGCATTTAGGAAAGACAATACAATTTTTATTAGCAGATGAAAGACGCAAATTCTAAAATAACTACAAAGGTTCTATTAAATAAAATATTGTCTAATTGGTTGAATGTATTTTGTATGAGTTAATTTAATATTTTTCTTTGATAATAGTTAAAACATGGACAAATAACTTAGTCGATGTGAATGAAAGAACATCGATTGAACAAAATCAAATTCTTAAATAAAGTTTAATATTAAAATAATTAATCTCCGACTTTGGATCATGATACCTTGAACAAAACAAAAAACACATGCGGGTACATGAACGAGGTCAGCAAATATATTCAATTGTAAAAATACTTTGGTTACTTCACGTTTCTACGCACGATATTTACGGTACTTGCTCAAAACATAAAGTGGCAATATGGCCCATCTCAAGCAAACAATATATCTTTCTAAAAAATAAAAAAATGTAAAGTCATATTAAATGTAAGGTTTTAATAAACTTTTTATCTATAATATATCATATTTTTATTTTAAATTTTCTTTAAATAATAGTTTTTAAAAACTTTTTTTAACAATTTTGATATTTGCTTTTAATTAATTTATGTGTATCGTTTAAAATTTTCAATGATTTTTTTATAGGTATGTTTAGAATATTATAAGAGTCTTTCTTGTAAAAAATTAAATTTTTTTAACAGAAGATGAATTAAATGATTTTGATTTTTTTATAACATATTCTTATAACGTTCTGAACATCTGTGCAAAAATTCAGATGATACATATGAACTGATTTAAAAATTAAAACAAAAATTGTATATGAAAAATATTTTAAAGGACAATTATTTGAAGAATTTTTTTTAAGAAATGAAAACGATATAATATATTATAACGAAAAATTTACTTACCATAAATTTAACATTAAAAGCGTGGATAATTTTATCTTTTTATTTGACACTTTTAATTATATTATAGTGAAGTCTCCTTTAAATTCTATAAATTTATTTTTGATGATATTTCCGTTGCATGCTTAGAAATGGTCCACGTAATGGTATAATTTCACTCCTCTTTTGACTAGTAACGTTTAAACAAAATAAAAAGGAAAGTGAGGAATGTCAAATTTGCTATGCACTCGAGACGAGAATCCACCGCAAATCTTGAAGTGAAAGTGGCATTGTAGGACATTTTACGCGGAAGAATCCCAACATTCATCGTAGTACTAGAAACGTTTAGAGGAATTTATCGCTAAAGCATTAACAAAAACAACATTTCAAATGAAAGGCACACAAAACTCAAAAATATAATTGTCATCGCATAAAGAGAAGCCAAACTTAATAATTCCATCACTAGTTTGATTAGTTAAATGTTTCAGAACCACGAATAGATTCTTCTATTAAAAGTTTTTTTTGGCGATGTAGTTAAGAAACATGTTTCGTCGGTAATAATAGTAGTGTAAGTATAACATGTCGAAAAATTGTATTTGAGGGGAGTTTGTTAAGTTCAAGTGTGAGTGGTTAAATCTCACATCTAAGTTATGCAAAATATATGGTTAATTAAATAAGATTATAAATTGGACTGCACTGCAAAAAATAAATCAAATCAATTAAATGGTTCATGAATTAAACTAATACTCAGTTAATCAAATTTAATTCAAAAAACCGATTTAGCCATTTTAAAACTTTTTTAAATCTCAATTGAAATTTTTTACTTGAAAAACTTTTTAAATTTATTTTTCTCGAAAACTTTGATAAAAAAATCTAGAAAAATCGAAACCCCAATTTCATTTAGGTCATACTGAGACAAAATATTATCAATTGCAGAAAAAAAATTCACGTTAAAATTGTGTTTGTCTCTTATTTAATTTTCTATTAATTATTGTTATTTTTATGAATTGTATTTTTACGTTTGATTTTTTATCTACACAAGCGGAGAAAAATATTCTATAATATTAAAATAGTTATATGTTATTAATCTTGTTTAAGCTTATTATTCAATCGTTGATTAATTAACCTTGTTTTGGATGTAGTTAAAGGTTTGGTTGGTGATTATCTTATGAAAAATAGGGACCCCCAAGTATTTCCTTCGCATTTATGCTCTAACTCTCACTCAGGTTACAAATATTCTCATGACCACCTTCTTATAAATATGTGGACGTACATGCGTGTAAGGCTATTTTGTGTGACAAAAGGAAAAATTAAATAAAAAAAATGAATCAGGGGTCCATTTGTTTCATGCCATTCTAGATGTTTATCTCTACCAAAGTACATACATCCACTAAAAAGCTCATATATATATGATTAACTATAGAGATTAATTGTTCAAATTGAATAGAATTACAATGACAAAACTCTTTTTGAAGATTTTTAACACTATTATTTTCAAAATCAAAATCAAATTCAAATTTATATTTTTCTTTTAAGTCGAAAGAGATCTGAACCATCTTATTATTTAAATACACTTGAGTTATAATTAAATATTTTCTGTTAATACGCTCAATTATACACTAATATGTAAAAAATTTAAATTTAATATGTAAATGATTATACAATTCATATAAAAATAAAGTTCAAAAAGATATTTTCAATTTGTTAATTGTAAAGCTCAATTACAAGTAACAAAATATTCTTAAATGTTTATTTCTATTAAACAATACTTTACATATTTTTTGGTACAATTTTACATTTGATTTTTAACAAAGTCGTTCATTTATAATTTTACGATAAAAAGTAAAACAACTCATGCATATAGCGACATGAGCGAAAATAAATATAAAAATTAGACGAGTGACCAAACTCAATAATTTAAAAGTGATTTTCTGAGTATCTTATGTGAGAGAAAAGTATCTTCTATCAATGGCCAAACTCAATAATTTAAAAGTGGCTTTTTGAGTATTTTGTGGAATAAAATATAGCATATGTTTGATGCATCCTTTACTAACACAAAAATGTTATTTGTAATGGAAATCAGATGTAGTACCATCCAACATACAATATCAATACACATTACATATCAATCACTTGCCACAATCGATATGATTTATGAAGGTATTAATTTATAGAAATGTTTGTTGGACCCACAATCCAACATCAACACCATATATATTTATATTATTTTGTTTCTAATATTACACTATTTGTTTTTAATATTACACACATCTATAAATTATATTTTTATAGAGTATTAGATATTATGTCAACAAACAATTTAAATTTCATTGTAAACAATGTTAGCTTTAATGGATTATCTAATTTGTAACAACATGAAATCCAAATTTGAAAGTGAAGTTTCTCCTAATGCAATCATGTCAGCCATACTAATCAGTTAGGAAAGAGGATAAACAACATATGGGCCATCATCACAAAACCCCACAATATAAACAAGCTTAGCCACTCTCATCATTGCTCATTCTTCTCTCTTCATTGTTATAGAAAAATATTTTAAGAGAAATAATAGAGGTTGTTCATTGTAAAATCTAGACACTTTGCAAAGGAGACCATATATTAATACTTAATATCACAACTGTATTTAGTACTCGCATGATGGTCTTCAATAGAGTACATATGTGAGAGGCCAAAAATATTTGAAATTGGAATTTATTTTTGTGATTTTTGAAAATTTTATAATTAAATAAAAATTAACAATTAAATTGATCAGTTATTTTATGATCCATGAAAGGATGTTCATTTATTTAAATTAATAGATAAAATCAAAAACAACATAAATTCAAAATTACTCAAATTGATCGATTTTGTAAATCAGTTTATAGGTATGTATCGATAGTATCTCATACTGTCTTTGTATTTAATTAGGTTGAATTGATATCAATTTTTATATATTATATTAATAATTTAAAAAGTATAAGACCAAAAAGATATATATAAAAAACAATTTTTTGGTTAAAAATTATCAATATTTTGACCACAAGACCAAATCTGGTGTGTTTTACCTCATGCATCACAACAAGTTGACCCACCTTTGATTTTCATTTTAATAGTGATTAGGATTATTATTAGTTTTGTGATTTACAAATCAATCAATTAGGATTATGATAGTTGGATAACTTAATTTAACATCTAGAGCTTTGGCTTTTCTAAAGCGGAACGGAAATGATTATTTAACACAAATTTTGACATCAATAACGTATTATTATATGATTTTTTTATTGTTATATATTTTTTTTTAGTGATTTTTCTCTTATCTCCACAATATTCATATTCATTATAATATATGTTATTGATTTTATTATGTTCAAATAACACAATTTTTTTTTTTAAATAGACGTATTTAATGTTTGTGTAAAGTATCTATCAACTTAAGAAACGACCTTTTATTATTAATTTTTGATTAAATATTTATAAATGTTAATTCAAGTGTATCAAGATGAAATGCTTCAAATCTATTAGTGTTTCGAATTTAAGTTTAAATAATCTTTTAGATATAAAAATAACACGTAATTTTTCATATGAAATTTTTTATTAGTTTAAGTGTCTTTTTAAGGAGTCCCTTTTATAAAAATATTCTAAATAAATAATATATTATATTTTTATATATAAAGAAACCGTTTTTAAATTCTGACAATAGTAATATTAACAATAAAGATTCATAGAAAAATGAAAAGAGAAGAAAAAAAAATGACTAAGAGTTCCAATAATAAGATTAATAAAAATTAATAAGCAATAAATTGATACAAAAGACTCATTCATAAATGATTATACTCTACTTATGTATATAATATTAATAGTGAATACATTAATATTTAATAATTTAGTAAAATGGTAATTCTTTTTTTTATTTTTATTTTATTTTTCTTTTACCTCTTTATTAGCAAATAAAACTATTATGAATTTTCAAAAATAAAAAAATATTTTTTTAAAAAATAGTGGCACTTAATATAATCAGAGAGTAATAATTTTTTGTCAACAAAGTTTAGGTGAATACTCTATTTATTTTCATATATTTTTTTATCAAAAAATAATTCTATCCAAAATATATCAAATTTTAAATATGGATGCCAAACTTTAAAAATAAGAGTTAATTATATTCGATTAAACTTAACTCCTTTAATCCTCTTGCTCTGTGCTTTAACTTGGACAAACGAAGTCTACAATGCACTCAAATTTTTTATCTAAAAAAAAAAGAATACTATTTTTCGTAAAATACAAGAATGCCTGATAAATAGTGACGAAATTAGTTAAACAAAAAATATTTTCAAAAAAAAAAAAAAGAATAAACATGTGAAAGCAGGGGGAGGCGGAATCGGCAGCATCCAATGACCGAGACAAAACATAGCTTAGTACTCCTCACTTATCCCCATAACATGTTTTCGAGTGAATAGGTATAACCTAATCTTGGTTGCATTTTTTTTTTAGGTATTTTCTTTACTTAGATAATTATAATTTTATTAAATTTTAAATTTTTTTAAATTTTATTATGACTATAAAAACATATTTTATATTAAAACTATAAACACTTGAAAATATGCGTCTAAGTGTTTTATAAATAAATTGGTCATTTTAATTGTTAGCGTTAATCAAATTAATATTTGAATTTGACAAATTGATAAATACATCATGAAACTGTAAAATACTAATTAAAGTCGTTCATATTTAAACTTTTATCATTATAGATTATAATATAATATGTTAATTGAATAAACGACTCTCCACGTTGATGTCATATCTATCATTACAAGGTGAACTGACTTTTCTATGAAATTTAAAATTTTCATGGACAAATTTATCTATAATTAGTTCATATACAAATGCAATTACTCGCAAATTCATTTATGGGTAACAAAATGTGATCGACAAATTTGTTCGTGGAAGATGAGATGTGAGATCTGAAGTAGCAATGTCAGATTTACAAGAAAGGGGTTTGAATTGTAAATGTTCCTATTTAAAATTTCCTGTTAAAAACTTAAGAAAATAACTCAAGATTGATCTTGGTTATGAAAAAAGAAAACATAGAACGTTCTTGGTTTTTGACCAGAAAATGGAGAACGTTCTTGGTTTTTGACCAGAAAATGGAGAACGTTCTTGGTTAGTTAAAATTAACAATTTAACTTATCTATTTAACTTGATAATCAAACATAATGAAAGTAAATAGATAAAGAAAGAGATATCACACAGAGATATATCCTGGTTAACCCAATCTGGGTTACGTCCAGTCCTCACAACCGTGAGATTTTTCACTAAGTGTTCAAAATGGAGAACGTTCTTGATTTTTACACCACCAGTCCAGATCAACCTTGATCGATTACAATCTTCGCCTTTCAACCTAGAAAGGATTTTTACAATCACCTTTCAGCATTGAAAATATTTTTACAAACACACTCAATCTAAAATAAAATATAGACTTGAGTTACAAATGATGTATATGATAAAAGTGTTTGAGATCTTGAAACTTCTCAACACTTGTTTGAGATAAATGAAAGACAAACTCAATAAATGATGATCCAAATATATAGTGAAGAGAGTTGGAGTTTGCTTGAAGATTTTTTTTGACTTGTTACTTGAACAAGTGTTGGTAGATTTGTAAATTAAACTTTTACCTTCATTTTCCAATTGATCTTCAATTTATAGATGTTAAAAGGCTTTGAATATTCAATTTAAAATTAATATATTCATTGGACACACTCCCCAAGTGTTAAATATATTTTAAAGCAATTAAACATGTGTTTATTTGATGTCTAGAACGTTCTTGACAAAACAGATAACATTATTGCTTTTGGGTTTCATGGAAAACGTGAATGAGTTGTCGCATGTCAGTTGACACTGTTTTGAGTCAGGTTTATGCAGAACTTTCTACATAATATTGTAAGTACAATGTACTTGTGTCCTTGCTCACAACTCATCAATTTGGAGATCAATCTTGAGGCTGTTTTTCACGTTTGAGCGTTGATATCGAGTTATGGGTTTCATCAATGATTTGAGTAGTCTTGATACTCTTTAATATGTGGTTTATATTGTGGAAAATTATCTCTTTTACTTCTGTCTTTAAAAGAGAATTAAAACCATAATGTTCTTTTGTAAAACAATAACATTCTTTGTTTTTTGTTTCGTATGAGTGTTGGATTTTGACATCTATTGTGTGTCAGTTCTTTGTCTCAGAAACATAATGTGTTTTATGCAAAAAAAAGTGCAGCAGTAGTGTCCTTGTTGTCATGAATATCCTTGCTCATAGCTCATCAATTTGAAGATTGATTTTGATGTTTTGCTTTGTCGTTGTTGATCCTCTTTGATCGAATCTATCCAAAACAATCTTGTGTAGATTTTTAACTTCCTATATGATGAATACTGATGTTTTGTAGTGTAGATAAATGTATTTTTGTAGCTCAGTTCGATCTTAAATTACAACAGATTTTGCTCTTTGTAAACGAGAACATTTTTGGATTAAAGTTGTAAAAACAGAGAACATTCTTCATTTTCTGTTTTGAGTGATTTTTTGTTTTTATTCTGATATGAATTCTATGTGTATACCAATTGTCGTACAGGTGCACCACTGATGTATTTTCTCTTTTGTTCATATTGTACTTGGATTTTAAGTCATTACTCTTGAGGATCAAAACTTGTGACTTCATACATTGCTTATGTCATTGTGAATTTGTTGAATGAATATGTCCAAGGTTTCCTTGCGTGTTCCTTTTTGATTATTCTGATAGTCACTTCTAATTTGTCATGCATCTTAATGAGTTATTACAGTTTGAATCAATCTTGATTTCCAGAAGGCTTTGTTCTTCGTAAACCGGAATGTTTTTTTGATTAATGCTGTAAAAAACTAGAACATTATTTGTTTCTCATATTTGATTTTTCTTCTTTTAAATGTTGTTGCTTCTGATTTATAGCATAGTGTGATCATTGATTGTTGTATGAATGTATTTGACCATCTTATTCATAAAGATGCTATCTTGAAGATGTAATAATAATTCTTGAATGATTGATATTTGAGACATTCCTTTAGAGATTTTTTCATTATTGATTGGATGCTTATGCACTTTGATGAAGTGAATGACTTCTTGCTTTTTCACTTATCCAATTCATATTCCTTAAACAAAACTCATGTGCAATCATTAGTAGACCAACATTCGTAAAACTTAATCATTTACTTCACAAGGTTTGTTGTCATTAAAACATACATAAAAAATGTTTTTGCCTCAACATTCTCCCTCCTTTTTTATGATGACAAACCTTTTGAATAAATCATAAATTTTATGGATAAATATAAATAAAATACAAGAACGTTAATAGATATGTAATTAAACTCCCCCTAAACACATGCAATAGTTTAATTCTTATCAATCTATTTAAACTCCCCCTAAACATATCTAAGATGTTAATTATTAACATTCTTCATTAATTATTTCCAGCCTATATCCATCATATTTGAATTTAATAAATTGATAAATACATCATGAAACTTTAAATACTAATCAAAGTCGTTCATATTTAAACTTTTATCATTATAAATTATAATATAATATGTTAATTTAATAAATGACTCTCCACGTTGATCTCATATCAATATCATTACAAGGTGAACTGACTTTTCTATGAAATTTAAATTTTTCATGGACAAATTTATCTATAATTAGTTCATATATAAATGCAATTACTCACAAATTCATCTACGGGGTAATAAAATTGGATCGACAAATTTGTCCGTAGAAGATGAGATGTGAAATCAATGAAGATAAGCTACATATTCAATTACAATGACATATCAAAATATTTAACAACAAAAGTATACATAGACATTATTTTGATTGATATTTTATAACTTAAGAAATATATTTACCAATTCACAAAACTTATGAATTAATTTTACGGACGCTTACTGTTCAAAAGATAAATTTACATATCCACTCATATGCTTTTCTTGAATGGTCACTAAGACTATTCTTTTATTTCTACACACCAGTGAAGGGACGTACATTTGGATGAGCTCAACTTTTAAATTCGAGATGCGTTTTGTGAATAAAAATATTATTTGATATTAGAATATGTGAATAAAATATTATTTGATATTAGAATATGAATTAAGAATCATAAAGTAGTTTATGAGAGGAACACATAGATAAAAATAATAAAAATGTTAAAAATTCAATTCCCCATTTGAGAAACAAACTAACAATTACCTACTAACATAGATATTTCAAAAAAAGTTATATAAATTATTTTAAATAGATCATTGAATTCAATAATTACAAAAATATTTCGTACTATACTCTGTCCAAAAACAATTTATAACAAAAAAATTCAAATAATGAACTTGTTGTTATTGATTAAAAAAATATTAATTTTAATATTTCATAATTTTTTTAGAGATTTAAAAAAAATAGAAGTTGTTTTCATTTATTTGTCATAGTAAAAAGAATTTTATTTTAAAAACATCCAATTATAAAAAACATTTTTTTTAAAAGCTACTAAAAAAAGACTTCTAAAAAAAATCAATGTTTGAATTATTTTCTAAATTTTTATTTTATTTTTTAAACCATAACAAACAAATACAATATTTTTAAAAGTGGTTATTTTACAAAAAGAAAATGTAACAAACACACCGAATATGTTATAGATCACATTTAATCTATGGCATTCTTATTAAAATAAGTCTATTTTATAACTTATTCTGAATTATTAAAATATTGAGTAATGAAAATAGAAAGATACATTGAATGAGGATAATTTAAAGATATTTCATTAATTAGAAGATAAATTATTGATTTTAACTTATATTTAATTACAAAAATAATGAAATATCACTAAAAATAATGAAATATCACTAAAAATAAAACTTTATTTTAAAATAAATTTTATTTTTATTTTTGATGTGAAAATAATGTTGTTGTTGTACCATCATCTAACTAACATGATGGATGGCTAAATAAAATTATCATACACACTATTATCAAAAATATTTTATTTTATTTTAACATTTATTATAGAGAAAAATATCCATTTACTAATTTTAAAAAAATAAATCGTTAAATTGTTTTTATGAAGCTGTAGCGTCAAATATTTACCTTTGAATTTTTAAAATAATTCTATAAAATTAAAAAAAAACATCGGATAAAATAGTTCATCCATTAATTTACTATGTTAATGAAATTGACATGTACATCAATTTTTTTTATTTTTAAAATAAAGCAAATTAGTCATTTATATTTTTAAAATTAAGTACACTAATTATTATGTGATAATAAATTGGCAAAAAATAATCACCACCTAAGTGGTTAATATAGCAAAAAAAATAAGAGAAATTATATTGTCTAATATATTTTAATTTTAAAAATATTATTTATCTATTTTTAAAATTCGGAGCAAAACATCTTATAGAGACACTTTTAATGACCGTGTTACTAAATATTTAATTTGATAAAATTACTGTATTCTTTTTATACTCATTTCTTAAAATGAGTGAAATCAATAAAATATACTCACTTATTAGAACAGAAAAAATGTTATTTAAAAAACTTCCATATATTCAATTCATTTGTTTTATTTATTTACCCTAATTCGCCATTGCCTTTCCTTTTTTACCTTCCACGGGACACGGACCATTTCCAATGCCATCATAATATATTTGACTTTTTTTATTATTTATTTAATTTTTCTCCACGAAATAAAACTACCTGAAACAAATGTTATCGAATTTAATTAATTAATTAATCTGAAATATTGCTTCTACTTCTTCTCCAACAAGAACCCCTTTTTCTTCTTTCTCCATTTCTATCTCAAAAGCCTTTTTCTCTTTTCATAAATTCGCTTCAATCCTCTCTCTCTCTCTCTCTCTCTCTCTCTCTCTCTCTCTCTGATTCTCTGCTTTTCTATTATTGTTCCTTTACTCCCCTATTTCGAGGTGAGTTTTTCTCTTTTCTTTTTTTTTTCTTTATTTTTTTGCAAATTTTATTTTCTTTTTCAATTTCCAATTTCAGCTGTTCAATTCACTTTTTCCTTTTCCTTTTAATTTCTACCCCTAAATTAGAAACCACCCTCCCAATTTCATTTTTTTACGTTTTTTTTACTTTTCCATTCATTTTTTTTTCGGTTTCGAGGTTCATCAATTCAACTAAATGTTTTTTATTTATTTTTTATTTTGTTTTTCTTTCTATTTTTGTGTTGTTAATTCAGTTTTGTGCATCTGATTTGTACCCTTTTTTGTGTTTTTTTTCTTCTTTCAGTTTCTGTATATAGTATAATATGAAACTGAAGATAGTTACTGGTGTAGCGTTGAAGAATCTGTGTATGATCTTGGATAGTATATGCTATTAGGGGCTTAGGTCAAAAAGTGCTTTTTTTTTTTTAATTTATATTTTTACTTAAGCTTGTTTGTTGAAGACATGTTTTGTATGGAAGCTTTGAGATAGATGATTGTGGGCCCAGTTTATGATATATTCATTTTTTTGATTTGGTTTTAGTTGTTCACTAATGACAAAATTTTACGGGTACTTTTGAAGAGCTAACTGTGAGTGTTAAGCTAAAGTGGATTTTTATCAATAACAAATGAATTTGAAGTTCTAACTAGAAGCTATGAACCACAAACACTTCTGGGATTAGGCTGTTCCCGTGTATGTCCTATGTGATTAGGATTAGGCAGGTTCCTGTATCCGTCATGTGTCTCTTTCCTATGTTTTTTACATTCACAGTGTTCAGTGTTTTTGTCTGAGTCAGTGTTTCATAGTCTAGATTAGAAGAGACTTTTTCTAAGCTTATGAAATATTAATTCTTGAGAGTTGCAGGCTTGCAGTTTTTGATGACTTGTTGGTGTACTAGTACATAGCTTTCACTATGCTTTAATTTCATTTGCTTTGTTTATGTTGCCTTGCAAGTTATTCAGAAACGATTTGGGATTTGTTGTAGCTTTAATTCTGGTCATACTTTCTTTGAATTGAAGTTGCTTCAAAGAGAATCTGCTTATCTGAGTTTGTTTGTCTTGATTAAGAAGGAACAAATGGCTGGAATTACAAAGGAGGAAGAGTCAGGTAGTCCTAGTTGGGGTGCTTCGTTTTTTATGCAGACAACAGAAGACGTGGCTAGAGCCGTCGCTGCTGCTATGAATACTCCAAAGCCGTCTGTTATATATTCATCAAAAAATGATCATGGTGGTAGTCAGTTGCAAAGGCTGCAGTATCAAGTTACGAAAATGATAAAAGGATTTTCTCGTCCTTCTGAAGTTAAATATGCAAATTACAATCCAGAAATCCTGACAAGTCAGAAGCGTCAATGGGCTGCAAACTTTCATTTGCAGTACAATGTAACGTATTCTAATCGAATGTTCATTCCATCCTTTTGACTATAAACTGTAACAAAACTTAAACTGGTTATTAGTGTAGGATCTTTGGCCTTTTGTTTTGAGTAATTTTTTGTTGTTGTTGTTGTTCTTTCCTTGTTTGGTCATTAGCATTGGTTACTTATAAATATAGTTTATGAGCACACAAACTCATAAACTAAGTTGCCCATAGATTCTTCCAGAGTCTTATACACTCCCTGTATTTGATTTCTTAGGATCATAAGTCTTGGAAGGAGCCAACAAGGTTATTTGAAAGTATGGTGGTGGTTGGTCTTCATCCTAATTGTGACATTCAGGCACTGCAAAGGCAATATCTTGTGAGAAAGTCCGAAGGCTCTGGTAAACTGAGAAGTGCACTTGGCTATCAGAATCAATCCCGTGTGGAGCCCAATGTTGAACCTCAGGTTGTGATTGTTGGACACAGATATTGAATTATTATTATTAGTACTGTGGTATTCATTCTTGTGTCTGGTACTAGTACTAATTTTATGTTTAAACAGTATATCCATTATGACCAGTACAACTTTCATTGATCACTGTTTCATTATTATTTTTATCTTCTAACATATTAGTATCATGAAACTCTTTCCAGGTCTTATTCGTATACCCTCCAGAAAAGCAGTTGCCTCTTAAAGAAAAGGATCTTCTGTCTTTCTGTTTCCCTGGAGGTCTGGAGGTTAGGTCTAAGCTTGATGAACATTTATGTCTATCCATATTCATATTCTTTTCATATCATTGGTATTACTATCATCTTAATACTATATTCAGAAGAATAAGATCAACACAGATTACCCCTAGCATTGGGAAATTATTTTAGCAAAAAAATTTGATGTGTTCTAGCAGACGACCTCCTATTGGGAAAAAGACAAAGCTCTTTAGATATGTTTTTTCTTCTCACTTTTAAATCATGAAAGTTTTCAAATTTTATATTGTGTCTGTGAACCAAAAACCTATTAATAGATAAGAACACATTCCAAGTCCAACCAATTCCCAAAAAATATAAACTTTTATCAAATTTGAACTAGTAACTAATCCCAACATTGATATATTTTCTTTCGTTTTAAAGGAGTTTGAATTTATTGCTATAATTATTTTGAAAGGAAAGAACATAATTTGTGCCATCTTGGTATAGCTTAAGAAGAGAAGCATGGGGTGGGGATAGGGTTTAAGGCTTTACTCTCATGAAAGCCTAAAAGGCTAACAGAACATCACTTGTGTAAAAACTAAAAAATAAGCACACTCATTTACTTAGATTTGGTACCTACTGTCTACTACTATACTAACAGCAACTGTATTCTAATGCATCATCATAATCATAATTCATATTTCTAGTATTTAAAATTATTGCATTTATTTTAGTCGAAGCACGTGAATTTACAGTGTGTCATCTGTAGGAATATATACCTTTTTCCTTTTAGATTTATTTATTTTCATGTGAGTAACTTCCGTAAAGCTTTTACTTAGGTTTTTCTTCTGGATGTGATTTTAGGTTAATGCTGTTGAGAGAACTCCTTCCATGAGTGAAATGAATGAAATTCTTTTTGGCCAGGTATTTTTATGCAATATTGTGCTTCCATAAATATTATGCATTTATCCATATTGTTTTCTAGGTCAATGTTGGATTGATATTTTATTCAGTTAACAAATCCTCTGAAATGATTTATCTCTTTGTCATCTGATTACCTGCATCTACAATTTCATTTTATAAAGACATAGTATATAATAGAATTCTAAACTTATGTTACCAAGGACATTTTACTCTTGCATGCTGTTTAATTTTTCAAAATGTGAAGAATTTCAAAGCTTTCAAAATGTTTCAGAATGTGAAGCATAAATGGATCAGTAACCAGATTCTGAAACATGGTTTTTGCCACTATTATGCTTTCAGTGGTTGTCCTTACCTGCAAAAAACATGTTTCAGAATCTGGTTACTAATCCATTTATGCTTCCTTTAGCAAATATTGCCTTGCTCAAAGCTTTGTAACTGTTCGTGTTGCAACTGGGTTGTTATCACTTGTTTTTGTCAGATATGTGAGATTTTTAATCAAAATTTCATATATTTTTAAGAATTGATGCTAATTTTTTTTTTTATGAAATTGGAGGCATATCTTGAGTTTTTAAAAACTGATACCCATTGTCATGTTTGTCTATTGATTTTTGCAGGAACACCTTAAACAAAGAGATCTGTCTTTTGTATTTAGGTTACAGGTAACTGAAGAGATCTAATCGTTACTTTGTTTCAACTTTCTTCTTTTGGCCTGTTTTTTCCAAGTGCTTTTGATGGAGTTTTTCCAAGTGCTTTGAAGACTCTATAACTTTGTGGGCTTTTGGTTTCTCTCTCTCTCTCTCTCTCCTCCCAAAAAATATCAACACATTTTAAGTATGAAAATTGGATCTCAGGCAACCTTTTCACATGTTATGGAACTATATATGGGATAAAATGAAATATACTATTCATGTGTTTTCAAATTTTCCCTCTTCAATGTATCTTTCTAAGTTATTCTTAGTAAGTATTTGAGATTTTTTTTTGAAAATGGTCTATTGGTAAAAAAGTTATGTTTAGGATTATTTGACTGGGTAACTGTTTAAAAATGTTCAGTGTTCATAAATTACTACTTTTAGACTGAACTAATCACTTCAGTAAATTTTGTTCTAAACTAGTAAACTGGAAATAATTTATAAAAAATTACTTTTTAAACATTTGAAGGGGTTTTAGCTTGGACTGGTAACTGTTTAACAATGTTCAGAGTGTTCATATATTACATTCAAGCCCAAAACCTATTTGATTGACTGCCAATTTATGTATGGATTTTTATTCCATCCTAAAGCCATCTTCATATTTCCTTTTTTGAGAATTGTGAAAAGGAAAACATTATTATCTGTTTCTATTTGCAATAGCCTCAAATAGCTATTCCTTTCTTTTCTTTACAAATAAATAAACATATTGAATACAAATTCTGTAAGTACCCATTCACTGCTCATTCCTTTAATTGATACCTTTATTCTATATCCTAACAAGCCTCAACTTTAAACTTTTCGTAGATTGGCTGTTAACTAAATGTCCACTTTGTTTATTTATTTTTTTCTCTCATATTGTAGTCATTCATGTACTGACACAATATTACAATTTTTTTTATATTCTATTTTATGCCTTAGGGTGCTGATAATTCAACACTTTATGGGTGCTGTGTCTTAGTTGAAGAGCTAGTGCAAAAACCCTCTGGATTGCTTTCCATGATTTCGGATAAGCAGTCATCTTATTCTTCTTTGAGACGCCAATCACGCCATATATTAACCACACAAAGATGTTACTGCATTCTCTCAAGGCTCCCATTTTTTGAGTTGCACTTTGGTGTATTGAACAGGTTGGTATTTATAATAATGCTGAGTCCCCTCCCACAATGAGGGGTGATATGTTGAAAATATTAGCAACTTCATTGTCATTTATTGTGTTAATTTCTGGAAAGTTGGGTCTGTTAGTGTGAACCAATGGTCTATTATGGCATGTATGCTCCAAAGTAGAAAAAGTGTCTAGTAAATACTTCCGGGATTAATCTTCAGTGCTTTCTGAAATCTATATATGCCAGTATTGTTTATTTTTTTGTCAGTGTGATTTTTAAGTATATTAATATGGACATTTTTTAGTTTCAGAGGGTGACAAATAAAATGATATCTACATTTCTCAAATTAAGAAACCTTAAATCTAGGTTTGGGGGGTTGAAAGAAAGCATGCAATTAGCAGTGTTAAACGACATAAAACTCATAGGCATGGGTTAAAAACACATGTTGAAACATTGGATAGTGATAAAGTTGGAATAGTGGTTGTAAGTGTTGGACATATGTTAGGAACCCAAGAATTGGATTTCTAAGAAAGAACACTTCTATTGAGAACTAGGAGAGAAATCTCTCCTCCAAGGGTTTCCCCTTCACAATAGAGAACATTCTCTATTCAACAATTGATTACAATATTCCATGATATCTATATAACTCCCTAACCTCCGTATTTATACAAATAGCCTTATAACAACCTCAACTAACTAACTATTATTATTAACTAACTCTACTCATCTAATTCCTAACAACATACGACACCTTTTAAGTCGGTTTTGTGGAGTTGAATTAGGTTTAAGCCAAATTCTATTATGGTATCATATGTCTAACTTAGATCAGTTGGACCACCCCTTATCAGGCCACCTGAGTCACGTTTCAGATGTCCAATATTGGGTGTGAGAGATGTGTGTTGAGAGTCCCATATAGGATAATGATATGATCTTATTTTGGCTGTAAGTGGACATCTTTTACTTTACAAGCCGATTATGTAGGGAGAGTTAGATTCAACCCAAATTCTAAGACATCCTAACATAAGTTGCTGGAACAAGAAAAGCCTGCTTGTGGACATCCAAAGATTAATTGATTCAAGGTATATTAACTGTAAGTAAATAGCTGTAGAGTAATTAAAAGTAGCAAATCTTATTCATTGCTAAGATTTAGTTTGCTGTGACATAAATTTGATTTTGTGCAAAGAGAATGCAAATAGTATATTGGGTGTAAAGCAATTGAATGTAGCGCAAGCTTTGTGGGAGCTAAGGTGAAATTTTTGGTGACATAAATTGGGATTTTTGGTTAAAGTAGTAAACTTAATTATAACTATTGTACAAAGGGGAATAAACTTTTGATGTTTGCTGTTTTTTTTTGCATCTTTCATCCGCCACTCGGATTTAGATTCCAAATGCTTTTGATGATTTAGTATCTCTTTTTTTAGTTCACTCTCAGATGAAGTTAATAGTAATATTATATAGCTCGTGCCATGAGAGGGGTCTAGAGAAGGGTCAGACCTATTTTGGGTCTAATGTAGGGTAGCCTTAACTTGTATTTGTAGCAACCTTAAAATTTTTACCTTCTAGTCACATGACAGCAACTCCAACAATTGAATCAAAACTCCCCATCATGTAATGGAATATAAATTGAAATATTTTTTACTTTGAATTTTGGTGTCATAAATAAGACTGACCCAGACATACAAACCATTAGAAGAAGCCACTAAAAAAGACTTTGCTCTAAGTGGTTTTACTAATTTTGGTGTCCTAAAAAAGACTGAGCAAGGTTTAGAAAACATTAGAAGAAGCCATGTAAAAAGACATTGCTCATAAGGGATTTTACTCAAAATATGTTTTTTGACATAGCCCTATGCAATTAATTGATCCATGTTTCCAACTCGAAATTGTGGTACAAGGCTTGTTTGTTATTGTTGTTTTAGCTTTTTAGTAGCTTACATGATGTCACATTGTTTTGTTAACTGGGTATTAGGCTGATACTATTTTAATTATGCAAATATATGTGCAAATTGTATTGTTATTTGCGATGTTCAGAAGTGTTTGCCTTCTAGCATATCAGTGTAAGCTATAATTTTATGGTCTTTGCTCATCTTATTGTGTTAATATCTCTGTAGTATCTTCATGCAAGAAAGGCTGGAGCGGTTGACAAAAAGTGTTGAATATTTAAATTTAGAATTTGTTGAAGGTGGTTATGCGCAAGAAAACTCTGAAGAAAATTCAGAGTGTGTTATGGTGAATGATACACTAACTGAAGACAAACTTGATGAGAATCCAATAATTTCCCTAACAAAAAACATTGAGGGTGAAAGTAATCATCCAGAGAAACAAATGGTTAATGAAGAACAGCATATAGTCAAGGAAGGAGCAAATGATGACAATATTGTGCCTATTCATCTTGAAACTGAGAAAATAATTGCCAAAGAAGTATCTGGCCCTACAAATGCTGAAGATAGTAATATGTATGGGGATGCTTTGGTAACAAATAAACAGTCAGAAGATAGGCGTTTACCGAATGCTATTTTGCCCCTCCTACGGTATTGCCAGTATGAAAGCTCCGAATCTTCCTGCAGGTAGTTGACATTGTGATTGTCCAGTGAATCTTGTCAGTATCTATTTGACTCCACATGAAATAATGGTGCTGTCTGTGCCATTACGGATCTCATGAATTTTTTCTTTTGTAATCAGATCTGGAAATGAAAAGTAAAACTAGTTTTATACATTGATATGTTATATGTATTGTTTGATGAACGTTCTGTATAGGTTCAAAAAAATTTATCTGCTGCTTATTGCATGACTTAATTTTACAGCACATATGTTAATGGATTTTGCTTTATACAAGTAGGAGGCACAAAGTAGTTTTATTTGTCTTTCTTTGTTACTTATGCTCCATGGTGAATTTTCATGCATGCCACATGGAAAGAGTTGATGCGGTATAGTGTAGACATTAATGAGTCATAGTAGCTACCTTTGGATCTTTGGTTTGCATCAGCTCAGCTGTAGTTTCTCTTATTTTTGGGGTGGTGAGGTTGGGTGGTTGCTTTCTCTAAAGAGTATCATTTCTCCTTTTCCTTTATATTTCTTCTCTCTAAAAAGTTACCTTTACTATTCAAACAGATTCTATTGTGTTGTAAATATTCCTTTCTTCTATGTGGTTCATCTAAAATGTATATTCTGCTTTATGCAGCTTCCACATTTCACCTTGTAAACATAGAAATCTTAGTGATTTGTCATCCATTCCATAGTAGTGATGCGTTTCAAATATGTGGTCCGATTTGTGCAGTTTTCAAGGTTCACCTTGTGAAGATAGAAATTTTAGGAGTGATGCTGATGATACTGAGACCGAAGAGGCTTCATTCTCAGGACAAGAAGATTTAAATGACCTACATGAGATTCTTGAATGGGCCAAGGTTTGTAATTTTTAATACACCTAGTGTTATTGTCTGGTGTTTGTCATGGTAATTTATTGCTGATATCATTTTACCAATTTGCAGGCAAATAATTGTGGACCATTACAAATTATAAGTGAGTATTATCGTTTTGGGTGCCCTACAAGAGGCTCAACCCTTATTTTTCATCCTTTGGAGCACCTTCATCCCTTGGAATATCACAGACCTGATGAGAATGTTCTTTATTGTGCTGGTTCAACTGTTGATCTGAAATCGTGTAGTACGGGCCTGGAATTAGCTGAGGTATGTTGGAATAAATTTTTGATTGGATTGCATTACTTTTGTTCTACTTTAGGATTTTGGATTTTAGTCTTCTGGGCTGTCATGCTTGATAGTCAAGGTAAACAAGTATTTCATTCTTGTTTGTTCTTAGGCACAAAACTTTCTTCTGGCTGCAGAGGAGGCAACTGCATTATCTATATGGGCTGTTGCGTGCTTATGTGGTACCTTGAGACTTGAACATGTGAGTTCTGTTTTTGCCAATGATTTTATGAAATCCATTTTCCTTTACCATATGTTGTTTAATGTTGTAACACACGAGCATAACAGTTTCATAATGATTGTCTATTAGTTTACCGCTACATGTTGGCCTGCAGGTGTTAACATTCTTTGCAGCAGCTCTACTGGAGAAGCAGATAGTAGTTGTCTGTTCTAATTTGGTATGTATTCCTCAAATTAAGTTAGTAATGATCTTGTGTTGATTATGAACCTTCCTATTCATATTGTATACTGATGCATATGTATCAGAGCCACTTTTTGTACACATGTATATGATTTTGTTCTTCAGATTCATTTATTAACAGGCCACTGTTATGAGCAGTCTTTGCATATTTGATTAGTCATTTTGCTTCTTATTTTTAGTGTACTAGTCATGTTAATTGTTTTAAGATCTTGTAAGTATGCTTAACCTCTAGTTCTACAAATTAGTCACTCACAATAAATTGTGCAAAGCTATACTACTCTTGAAACCCGAGTATTGTTCATCTCACTAGAATTGTTGATATTTCATCTAAGTTCTTGACTGTAACATTTTTCTTCTTCCACGATCAGGGAATCCTATCTGCGTCAGTTTTATCAGTTATTCCACTAATCCGACCTTACCAATGGCAAAGCCTTCTAATGCCGGTTTGATTTCTCTCTCTTCACTTTTGAAGTGAATATTAATTTTCATATTTTTTAATATTTCTTCTCCACTTCATTATTTGATGAGAACATACATTCCAGGTTTTACCGAACGACATGCTTGAGTTTCTGGAAGCACCTGTTCCTTACATAGTGAGTTATTCAGTCTATACTTAGAGAATGATATCTGCTTCAAGTTATTTTATTATTTACTTGTAATATGGATTTATGTATATTTAAATCTATTATCAGTTGCTGAATGCATGTACATGCGCTATTGTTGCTTAGATAATGATATCAAATACATTACTTTGTAAAACCATATATTATCTATTAATATACATGTACATGCACTATTATTACTTAGATAATGATATCAAATACATTGCTAATGCTATGTAAACCCATCTGTTATCTATTATTATATTTCATAAACTGAAATATAAATTTAGATTTGTTACTGTTGTGTGTAGTTTTAAATTTGGTTTCAACTGTTTTGATGTTGTTTCCCTTTTCTTTTGATGATGCCATTTCTGACATCTGGCTGGTTAAAAAATCAATTCTGTAGGTTGGTGTCAGGAACAAGACAAATGAAGTTCAGTCAAAGTTAACCAATGCCATTCTGATTGATGCCAACAGAAACCAGGTGTGTAATTTTTCTGCAGTTTTCCAGTACCAAGAAAAATCAAGTGCGATTGTGGAAGGCCAAAAGTCCGCCATATAAACACGCCATTGCACGGACATTCCTTCACAAATTGCCTATGGTGGTTGTCCAAAAATCCACTATGCCATGGCGGAATGGCAGTGCCATGACCGCCATTTAACAACACTGCCCCCAACTTGTAGTATTAATATATTGATGATATTATACACAACCTTTATCTTTGAGCTATTCTTTATCAATGGCCCTTGAAGTACGCATTACGAATATTTCAAATGAAATGTTTAATCTGAATAGATCTCCTTTTTTCTTATGGCAAAAACTAAAAACTAATATAAAAAGGTTGTTTTTTGGAGGATACATTTTGGGTTCATGTGAGTGCACACTTCCTTTAATTTTCCCCAGTAAAGTATTGGGACTTGGCTCTTGACATTATTTGCTTCATTTTATGTGTCTTTTTTTTTCCTTCTTTCTTTTATCTTCTGAATTCCAGAGATCCACATGGTTTCTTATACCTTTGTTTTGCAATAGGTGAAGTCGTCATCCCTACCTCAACTGCCAAGACAGAAAGAACTAATCGCTTCTTTACGTCCTTATCATGCAACTCTTGTGGGAGAAAGTTACTTGGGTAGGAGAAGGCCGGTGTACGAATGCACGGAAGTGCAGGTATGACCTTATTAATCATATATCTCTCTTTCTCTCTCTCGTTTGACTAGTAGTTCACCATTATATTGTGCATGTAGAATATTTTCATCTGAAATTGTTAACAATCTTGTCAACATATTGTTTTATATTATCATGTTTTTCCCCCACAGGTAGAAGCTGCCAAGGGATTCTTATCAGTGTTAAGGTCTTATTTGGATTCCCTTTGCTGTAACATCCGTTCACATACGATAACCAATGTACAATCCAATGACGATAAGGTATGTATTTTTGTCTCAGCCATAAAATGTGTTAAACATTATGATCTGACAGCTACTATATTTTTACATTTGTCTCTACTCTGATGTTTTCACCAATTTGGAAATAAGGGTTTAATCAAGGACCAACTTGGACCTCATTTTGTGGAAAAAATAACCAATATTTTTTTGTTAACTTTTAATGGTTCTCTTCTTCCAAAAGAATACGTTGTTGTGCATTGGTCCTAATTTCGAAATATTTCTTTAGTCAGGTGACTTCTTTAGAGGGAAATTGTTTATAAAACCCAACTGCTATACTTTCAAGTTCAGCAATATGACAAAAACTTGGTAGATAATTTGTAGTGTGCATCTCTGCTTAGGCAATGCTCAAGCCTATACTATTGTTATCTTCATCTCTTTTAGCAAACATACTTAGCTTTGCCTTTTGCTCAAGTGGCAAGTAATGAGAGGTAGATCATCATAGGAAGTTAAATAAATAAAATGAAAGTAAATTTATCAACTGTAACTGTAAGGCATAAGGACACCATCATTTCTGAACATTTAAATGTATTGCAATAAAATATTTTAGAAAGTATTTTGAAGTATGATGGATTGTCATTCAGGTATCCTTGCTTTTGAGAGAGAGTTTCATCGACTCATTCCCGTCTCGTGATCGGCCTTTCATGAAGGTCTGTTGACCTTAAATAATCCCTTTTGTCTTATGTGTTATTTAAAAGATACACTTTAAAATAGCATGTTTTTTTTTTGTTAATGTGTATTATTCACGGTTTACATATGTTGATTGTTTCTCCTTTGTTTCCTTGTATAAACAGCTTTTTGTGGATACACAGCTCTTCTCAGTACACACAGATCTTGTTCTCTCTTTCTTCCAAAAGGAATAAGGTGATGAAATGCAAAACATTTTGGGAGTATTATTTCCTTTGTAAAGCCTGAACGCAAGTTCAGTGTTGTATAATTTCTCTAAGTTATGAGCTAAAATTTTGTCCCCATGCATGTAACGCAAAATTTCATCTGCTTTCCTTATTCTCTCCTTTAGGCAGGCATTTAGTACGACCTGTACATAGTTCAATGATAATTCAATCTTAATTAGGACTATAGGGTTTTATTTAATGTAAATGACAATTTTTCATACACCAAAAGTAAAAGTAATGCTTTGTAGGGTAGGACTAATGTTATTAAATTGTGGTCACGGTGTTGCTGAATTTCAAAACTACATTGTGTGTTTGAAAAACACTAAAATTACGGTAAATCATAGCTTATATTTTGAATCTTCTAAAAAGCACAGTGAAAGAGCTCTAAATTCTCGGTGACAATTCCTATTGCTTAACATACTTCTAGAGCAAAACCAATGGCTTGGCAACTTCAATCTGAATTGGTTGAAAACTTGAAATATCTCATTGTGATCAATTTGAAATTATTGTTAGTGTCTTTACATAGTGAACATAATGCTGCAGTTGCAATCAATGGAAAATTTTAACATATTCTCCATTGATCATTGCTGAGTTTGAGTGTATATTATATTGTTTACTCATGTAACTCGCTTGGAAAAATAACTGTATAATAATTTTTTTTTGAAATAGTCAGTTAATAATTAATTGTTTTATTATTATTGTTTTTTATTCTACTTAGTTAAAAAAAAAGTCTAATACTACTTTACAGCATCCAAACTTTCCAAATGTTACAAGTCAGCAATGTTTTTGTAACAATTCAGGAGACCATCCTTTTGAAAAGGTGGTTGTTTTAACCATTTCTGATGCCTGTGGGGGTAGAACTTGCTGTCGCTAGTTTGTTCAGTGCTGGATTTCTGCAACAGAAATATTAGTGTTCCCATATTTTATCTTGCTGAAATTTATAGATGCTACTAAATTTATTTATTTGGGATTTAAATTGAATGTTTGAAATCTATTTTAATATCACTTAATAAAAAAAATAGTGTATTAAAAAATTTGTATTCGAAAATATGCTATTACTCTAGATACATTTTATAATAAATAAAAATTACATAGTTTTAATTTTTAGTTCAACCGACAAATACTAAATTTTTTAAGTTAAATATTATATTTCAATTTTGAATTTAAATCTCGCAATTATGTACGAGTATTATATCATCTCATCTATAAATAATAAATAAAATGATAGTTGAATGTATTTAATGTTTTTAATTGTAGGTCAGGCAAAAATAATAATAGTTACTAACATGTCTCTAATTATAATGCTATCTCCCCTTTGTCAACATTAAAGAATAATTTTAATGCTATTTTTAGGATATTAACATTTAATGTGCTGAAAAAAAAATATTGACTACAAACACATTTGTTTTGTATTTAAATATTGTAATTATCGGTTTATCAAATAGCATGATTTATGCAGTTTGCGATCTCAACCGTATGATATTAAATTATGCATTGAGATCTTTTTTTAGTTGAATTGTTATTATTAATTTTTCGGTCTCAAATTAACTATTAAGATAAAAATATTTATAAATTACAACTATAGTAATAAATATCTTTATATCTTTTAAGAAATAGAGAGCTTTCCAACTCGTTCAGTTCATAATTCTTCATTTGAATCTTATTGAACAACCACTCTAGTTATTATCATTACATTGAATCAACCACCTATAAGTTGAAAATTTCACGCTATAGCCGAATAATTATACACATATATACCCCCACAATATCTAAAAAATTCTAATTTTATCTCTTTTTACTGTTGTTGTTAGATTCATTTAAAGTTTTCCAAAACAATCCCACGACGTTGTTTGATACACTTATTCCTAAAATAGGAAAAAGTTCTCTCAAATTTGTGCTAAGTTTTCTGAAAATTTTAGTCAAATTTGAGCTAAGTTTTTTGGAACACATACTGGTGAGAATAGAGCTAAATTTTAGTGCATTGGGTTACCGAGATTGAGAGTAGAAATAGGGTGACTATTAATTTCACCATATCAAATACAATGTCATAACAAAGAGAAAGAAAATCAAAGTTAATTTTGAGTTCAAAGTTAGATCAATACCATTTAAAGATGGCTTGGGGTGGATAGTTAAAAATAATTTGTGGATTTCATAACTATGTGTTACCTTGTATTATGAAAGATCATGCCTTTGTAGTACTTTAAACTAAAGAAATTAGAAAACATGTTTACGACTTGACAAAATGTCATGTTGCACTGAAACACATACTACTCTCGTTGCAAGATTTTGACAAAGACATTGTAACTCAGATCGTCCAAATTTATAAGCAAAGCAGTATGATCAGATTAGAGGTAAGAGATTCTAAAACAAAGATGCAACATCTATTCAAGTTAGTATAAAATGATAAATATGGTTGTAGAAATAAAAAACAAGAAGACTAAGATGTTATAAGAGATTTATTTTGGATGCTCCAAATTCGAATAAGTTGTTGAACTTATTTTCTATTGTGAATTGTGATTGTTATGGACACTACCTGCAAAACTAATCAATACACAATATTATTGCATGAAATTGTCGGTGTGACATCAATAGAGTTACCATACGATGTGACATTTACTTATTTGGAATCTAAGCGACATGAACACTTTTGCTGACATTAGCAAAATTAAGGTATATGTTCATTACACAAAGTCTATTTTCTCAAGAGATTGTGATCTACAGAGACATTCTTTAGATAAAAACAGTTTAAAGTTGTATTTCTACAATCTGTTTTGCTTTGTTAGTTTGGTATCGAGAAAATTTTTGGTGCAAAATGCAATTATTATATCTTGAAGGTTATCGAGTGATGCATTTATGGAGCACAAAGTCTTGCATCTTCTAATAGAAAACTAAATCGATGTTGTCTCATATTAAATGTCTCATTTGTAATATTTACTTTTCTCATATTACTTATCTCTTTTTATCACCAATGAAGCATTTTTTTAAATAATCAATGTTATGTTAGTATTGTTAGTCATTGTTAATATTATGTTTAGGGTGAAAATCGAACCCTAACCTCCTTATCAGTTTGCTCTTTACAACATGCACCATCAGCCACCAAACCAACCTTATATCCTCTATTACCAATGAAGCATTAATTAATTTTTTCCACTAATATTCTTTTATTTAATAAATCACAACTTATTTAACTATGCTATTATTTACTATTTATAAGGGTATTGACAAAAATACATTTTTAGTCTTTAAATTTTAGTCGAGATCTCACATAGATAATTTAAGTTTTTTCGAATTCGATCTTTTTAGTTACATTTAGTTTATACAATCAAACTCTAAGTTATACTACCTCTAGTCATTTTTATAAAAAAAAATCGAAGTGAATATTAAATTACGTATGCAGTTATTTAAATTTTACAATTTTCTCAAATCTTTTAAAGCTACTTTTCACAAGACCATGATAAGTTATTTTACAAGTGAAAAAAATTGATGTCTTTGATAATATATACATTTATTATCAAAATTTTAAAGCTATATATATGTCTAAATGATTGTAGAAAAAATATAGAAAGATATAAATCATTTATAAAATTTCATAAATATTTATATATCTAAATGATTGTAGAAAAAATATAAAAAAATATAAATCATTTATAAAATTTCATAAATATTTTTATTGAAAACAATACCATTAACTATTTTCTTTAAGAATTATACATAACTCAAATAAAAGACTTATAATGAGATACAAAGTAGTTTATTTATTTTTGGCGAAATGACTTTACAAATATCGTATTGTTTCTGCATTTACAACATATTACTGTCAATTATTATACCGTTGAATCATGAATAAAGTCAAAAATTTAGTTGATGTACGAATGGTACATTTATATGTTTGTTGGAAATGGACCCACCAGGATGGTATGTGGTGTTCAGAAGAAGGCACACTGTGACCGTACGTTCCTGCAAACACTTACACTGCAAGCAACCAAGAATAGCTCCACTACAGTATTTAATTAATAAAACAAAACAATATTAATATCATCATCTCATGCCATCTAAACTTATCATTTTACTTATATGCCCTCTTTATTTGCTTTAATTGTATTTTTAATGTTTGTTATGGTTTTTCTAAAAATTATTTTCATAATAATATTTATTTTTGTTACACCTTTTCAAAAAAAAAAAAAATAGTTTAACAGTTTATTTTAAAGTATTATTCTAAGTATTTCATTTATTTATTACAATTTTTTTGAATAATATAATTTTAAAAAATAGTTAAAATAAAAACTACTTTGAGTGATACATTTAAAAATATATATATTTTTATTATGTAATAATATCAGATAATGAATATATATTATTGGAATATTAAAGTTACTCTTTTTAATTGGTAAAAAATGAATTTAAAATATTTTTTTTGTGATTCTACAATTATGCAATTTTATTCCAACCTAAATTTTTACGCATAAAATGGTGATTTCTTTCCCTTAAAATGTTTTCTTATGAATTTTTTTTTGATGATTTATTACATCAATTGTAAACCTGAAAAGAAAAATATTATTTTAAAATAAAAAATCACAATTTTTATAGTAAGAATTATAGGTTGGACCTAAAAAAGAAATAAATATAATAATTGAGAGATCAAAAATTTCAATTTTAAAATAGACTACTTATTTTCTAGAATATTATAAAATATAAAATTAAAAATACAATTAAATTTTAACTTTTATATATATATATATATATATATATATATACTATATAATGTTTACTGTTATAAATGAAAGGTGGGTTTGAAAATGAAATTTGACATAATTTAAATCTAATAAACATAAATTATGGAAATTTGAATTTTGGAAAGTAAAGGAACACTAATCGAAACATTTGCAACAAAAAGACATTATTTTAATGTTGAGAAGATTAAAGACTTCAAAATTAAGTGACAGAAATACTCAAATATTTTAAATCAAAATGGAAAAAGTTGAATGACTCAAAAGTAAAAGTATTTTGAAAGTAAATTACACGGAAATAATTTTTGAACATAATGACTAGAAAGATTAAATTAACATAATCTTAAAAAAATAGTATAAAAGACATTAGTTTCTTGAATGTTTTACCAATTTTTATTTATGATAGCCTATCCTCATATATGTTGTTTTACATAGTTTTTTCCAATGATTCTATAGCCTAGCATGTGTTTTAGAATATGTTCTTTCACCTCGTTTTGGAAATGTGCAATTCTGAATTTCATCAAACGAGTTATCGTATTCTCCAATAAAGCTTGATTTTTCTTCAATTTGTAAGTTTTCAACCTAGAAAAATTCTAAAGTTATTCATGACAAAAAGTTTTATATCAGAACCCTAATTCCCACTATGATTCATAATTTTTTTCATTTCGAACTAAAACCTTCTATTGTCTTTAGTATAAGATAGTAAGTAAACCTTAGTTTGCACTATAACGCGTTAAATTTTTTGTGGTTACATATACTAAAGACCATAAAGATTTTGACTTAACCCAGAAGATTTCATGTATCACGGTGTGAACTAAGGTTCACTTAATGCTCAATACTAAATACCAAAAAAGATTTCATGTATCATAGTGCAAATTAGGGTTCATTTTGTTTATCATGTAGTGTTACAGACAACTTAGATCGAAGACATGATTTTTTGGTTGAACATGACTTGTTGTATAAGTAGTACATACAACTTAGGTCGGATAATTGATTGTTGAATCAAATAGGATTAGATGTGTGAGTGATACAAACAACTTAGGTAAAAGAAACGACATTTAGATTGAAAAAGATTAAGTAAGTGTAGTGGTAGGAGCAATTTAGAGTGGATTAGTCGTATGAGTGTGACATAAAAGTTGTTGGATCTGTGTTGATGATAATTGTTGTAAGACATAAAGATTAAGTAAGTGTAGTGGAAGAACCAACTGTTAAATTAAAGTGGATTAGTCGTATGAGTGTGACATAAAAGTTGTTGGATATGTGTTGGTGATAATTGCTGCAAGACTTTAATAGTGAAGTTGTTGATGAAGATTATATGTAGCAAATTTTAAAGTCAACTAAAGGGTTGCAATAGTCTAGTGGTTATGAGATAATAAGATGACTTAGAATTTACGAATAGGTTGTTCAATAATTAACTAAAGGGTTGCAATAGTATGGTAGTTGATCAATGCTTCTTTTCACGCATGACTCATCGAATTAATTTATGCAAAACAAAGACACACACAAGAATCAAACTCGGGACCTTAGTATTTAACATTTGGAACACACCCACTAAACCAACAACTAAATCATGTCATTTAAAACCAATTATACATACATATATTCACCAATAATTTGGAAATATCTCACAATCTCCCATCATTTTCAAAATATACTTAGTCCCATAATTTTGGAAATATCATGGTTTCAGATAATGTTATCTTACAATTTGAACCATTACTTAGTAAGATATGGGTTTCACTTATCCCGAATAGATTAGTAGACACGCTTTGAACCAGTTATTCATTAGAACAAGTGTGCACAACTTACACATGAAATCTAGGTACTATCAAAAGAATTATAAAGATGACACATTTAATAAAACCTTGTGACATATATCCTTTTGATGAGAATTTAAGAGTCAAACCCTTTAACTCTCTGAAGCGGCCTCACTTCATCTTCACATAGGTAGACTATATCATAAATACATCCATAATATATATTCCAACAAATTTATGTTATATCTCTATTAAGAGTAAAACTAAACCTTCCAACTTTATGCTTATGGTCCAAGTACTTTCAACCTTTAGGATATATCTATATTCAAGTACTTGCAATCACTCTAATAGTGTACTTTTATCATTAAACTCAAGACTTGATGTTACTCAAGTGTGAATTGATTTTCCACCATTGATGATCAATTAGATACGGGCTTGAGTCTCATCTCCAATGATGTCTTCAACACCATGTCCCTTGTCAGACCTTTCGTCAAAGGATCTGTAAGATTCTTTTCAGTTCTTACAAACACTATGAATATTACTCCATTTAAAATTAAATCCTTTACATAGCTATGTCTTAAACCAATATGTTTATATTTTCCATCATATACTTGGTTATATGCTTTGGATAGTATGAGTTGACTATCACAATGTATGGATATTGGTGCCATTGAATTTGGCCAAATTGGTATCTCATACAACAAGTTTCTTAGCCATTCAGCTTCTTTACTACCTGCAGCTAGGGCAATGAACTCTACAGCCATGGTGGAGTCGGCAATGCAAGTTTGTTTCTTTGATCCCCAAGAAATTGCATCTTCACCAAGGTTGAAGATCCATCCACTTGTGGAAGCATGATCCTCAATATAAGTTACCCAACTGACATATGTATATCCTACCAAAACTAAAGGATATCCACTATAGACTAAACTATAGTTAATTGTCCCTTTCAAATATTTTAATACTCTATTAACAACCTGTCAATGTTCTTTACTTGGATTGCTAGTATACCAACTTAATCTACCTATATCATATGCTATATCATGTCTGGTATAGATAATGGCATACATCAGACATCTGATTCCCTTTGAATAATCTAGTTGTACCACATGACATCCTTTATGTGGTTGTAAACTAACATTTTGGTCAAATGGGGGTAGAAACAAGTTTGCAATTTGAATTGATCAAATTTCTTTAGCATTTTCTCAATATAATGAGATTGGGATAAACCAATATTTACTCCATCTCTAATGATTTTAATTCCTAAAATTACATATTTTCACCTAAATCTTTCATATAGGAATTTTTTTATAAGAAAATTTTAGTTTTTTCTACCTCATCTAAAATTGGTGCCAAAGATTAACATATCATCCATATATAAACAAATCGTAACATCATTTCTATTATGAAATTTACTATAAATACACTTGCCAGTTTCATTTATTTTGTATTCATTAGAAAGCAAAACTTTATCAAACTTTTGGTGTCATTGTTTGGATGCTTGTTTTAACTTGTATAAAGATTTCGTCAATTTACACGCTTTATGTTCTTGCCCTTTGATAACAAAACCATCAGGTTGTTTCATATACACCTCTTCATCTAACTCTTCGTTTAGGAAAGCAGTTTTAATATCTATTCGATGGATTACAAACTTATAGATAGAAACTAGTGCCAAAAACACTCTTATGGATGCAATTCTTGCAACATGTGAATAAGTATAAAAATAGTCGATATGTTCTTTTAGTGTAAACCATTTGGCAACAAGTCTAGCTTTGAATTTATCAATAGTACCATCAACTTTGATTTTCTTTTCTTAAAGATCCATTTACAACCTATTGATTTGGATCTAGGTGGGAGGTCTACTAATTTCCAAGTTTTATCCCCATAATTGAGTCTATTTTCTCTTGGATGACTTCTTTCCAAAAGGCAGAGTCTTGAGACTTTATTGCCTCTTCATATGTGTCTGGGTCACTCTCTAAATTGTAGAAAATTGGTCAATAACTGTTGATGGAATCATTTGTACATTCTACATGGAACATAAAGAAGTCTGTAACACCCCGTTTTTCAAAGCGAGGGTATATATTTTTTTTTTTAAAGGTAATTAAAAACGAACAAGAAATAAATCAGGAAATGCTGTTGGATAAATAATCGAGTCATTATAATTTACGCAGCGGAAAAGTTTCTCCAATTACAAATCCAAAACATTTCTACATAAACATCAAATGGTACATGGAACCCATTCAAAGATGATATCAAACTGATAATATTCGTATAAGTACAGTTTTCCAAAACTAAAATACTCCAAACCAAAAAGAAGGACCCCTAGTCCCTATACATCATCCTAATCTGATCATCCTACCAAAAACTATACACCCTGAGTAATCTCCACGCGCCCCGTGAGATCCTCCTAAACACAACCGCAGTCAAGCATTCCCATCTCCATCCCTGTCCGTAGGGTACGAACCAGTAGGGCCGTCCTGACTCTCATCTGAGGGCAAAGCCCAGATTTCCACAATAGTGTAAAGGGTCACCAACCAGAAAATAACAGATAACACATAGCAATTAAGTTTTTGAATGCTCAAAACAACTTTTTAACTAAGCATGCACCTTAACAGGATTTTCAATGTGCGAAAAGTTCATACATTACATTGCCAATGGAAATGAAGGTAAAATGCAGTTCTCGATCTCCTAATTAACACATGATAAAACAAGACATGGATAGATTCATGAGCAATTAATCATACAACTAAAAATGAGGATTTTCACTGAGCCAATCGATTGGGCAATCGATTGGGGTGAAGATTTTTAATGAAAACAGAATCCTGGACTGAATTCAATCGATTGGTAAATCGATTGATTGGTTCCTGAGCCCCTGGTCTCGAGCCAATCGATTTCCTAATCGATTTGGTGAGGATTCTTAATGAAACAGAATCCTGGGCTGAATTCAATCGATTGGTAAATCGATTGATTGGTTCCTGAGCCCCTGACTTAAGGCCTAATCGATTGGGCAATCGATTTCGAAAGGGATTTTAAAAAGGCTGATTTACAAAATCGATTGGCTAATCGATTTTGTTCATTTGGCCAAGCCCCTGTCTCCCATCCAATCGATTGGGAAATCGATTTTCCTGATCAGTTTTCCAAAAATTCATGAATTAACCTAAGTCATTCCTAATCAAGTCCACAACCTAACACTTAGCAATTCCTACGCGATTACTACGACACACAAAGGTTCGATAACCATCATACTTACGCACAATAAACAACACATAACACTTAACACCTTCATCTCAGTTATCACGATAAATCAAAATTCGAATCACTCAATCATAAACTCAAATCAAACATGACTCGCGTGCCAGGCACCCTAATGCAATGCGTATATGCCAAAATGCATGGACTCGGAATTCCAAACCAAAACCCTCCTCGAAGGGCCGTAAATCATAATTGTACCGCCTATCGCAGGCCAAGGTACCAATTACCGAGGTGCCACCTATCACGGGTCAGCACGATTTACTAAAATGCGTAAATCATAAACGTACCACCTATCACGGTCAGTACAGTTTAACGAGGTGTCACCTATCACGGGTCAACACGATTTACTAAAAGAAAAAGCGGGAATCGTAAATGTACCACCTATCATGGGTCAGTACAGTTACCATGGTGTCACCTATCACGGGTCAACACGATTTACTAAAATGTAAATCGCAAACGTACAACCTATCACGGGTCCGTACAGTTTTACAAGGTGCCACCTATCACGGGTCAGCACAATTCGCCAAAAATGTAAATCGTAAATGTACCACCTATCACGGGTCAGTACAGTTACCATGGTGTCACCTATCACGGGTCAACACACGATTTACTAAAAATGTAAATCGCAAACGTACAACCTATCACGGGTCCGTACAGTTTACCAAGGTGTCACCTATCACGGGTCGACACAATTTACCAAATGAAATGCATGAGCATACACAGACTCCATTCACAACAATCGTTAAGCAAATGCAGATATTAAAAGATTCCCCATTTTTAATACCCATTTAACTTAAACGACTTTCAAACAACATTAATTAAATAAGTCATTAAGAGATTCCCGTTCTTAATACCGATTTAACTTAATGATTTTCAAAACAAAACGTTAAGCAAACAGTCATATTAAGAGATTCCCCATTCTTAATATACTTTGACTTAAACGGTTTTTCTCACAAAACATTCAGTAAACGAGTCATTAAGAGATTCCCCATTCTTAATACTCATTTACCGAAACGATTTTCAAAAAACGATAGTTAAGTAACCGAGACATTAAGAGATTCCCCATTCTCAACGCCCAGTTAACTTAAACATTTTCCTCAAATGCACATTAAGTAAACCGAGGTATTAAAAGATTCCCATTTTAATACTCGTTTAACTCTAATGGTTTTCAAATTCCACAGAAACAAATTCAAATATACTTTCACATTCAAACCATAATTCACAGCAACCACACCAATTAACAAACATCAAGTTTCATTTACCCATAATCATACACAATGACATTCAAATTCATTTACCACGAACATTCATCACTATAAACAAAACCTAACTCTAAGGTTTTTACCCATACGCACTAGTTTGGTTTTTCCCCAATCGATACATTTAACCCTAACAAATTCCTTTCCACACAACTACAGATAAGTCCCTAATGCAAGCTAGAAGTTTGGAAGGAGCCCTTACCTCAAGTTAGCTTTACCGAGAGTTTCCGGTTCCGCGAGAAATTCCGGTAAAATCTCCGCTCGCAATGCCGCTTCCAAATTAGTTCACTAGCACCGTAGCGTGGTGGTGAGCAACTTTCCCTTCTGTCTCTTCGAGAAATGAGGTTCGGATCTAGGAGAAACGGGGGGTTTGTGTTTGGATCTCAAAACCGTTTTTCTTCGTTTTTGAATCAAAGAGGAAGAGTGGAGTTACGAAAACCTTGATCTAACTCTCACCCAATCTTGGGTCACTAGCTTTGAAGGAAAGGAAGCAACGAAAACGAAAAATGGAGAAAGGATGGATTTTTGGTTTTTCTTGCGTGAGAAGTGCAGAGGAAGGAGATGGAAATTTTAAGTTTTCCTTCCTTTCTATTTCTTTCCTTTGCTTTTTCCTTTCTTCCTTTTTCCTTCCTTCCTTTATATACTATTTTCTTTTCCTTTTCCTTCCTTCTAGTTTTCCTTTCTTTTTCCCTCCAAGCAAACATATATATATAAAATAGATATAACTTAACAAATATCTCAAAATCTAGATATTTATTAAATTACCGTTTCACCCGAAACGCCTTAAATTAACCGTAAAGTATTTTCCGCAGTTAAATTCAATTTATTTATCGACGAGAAATTCTAATTGGCATCGAAATACCTTTTTGATTATAAAACTCCAAAATATTAATAACTTTGGCTTAAAGCCTCCGAGCCAAAATCCAAAAATATACCAAAAATACATAAAGGGTACTTTACAATTATGGGTCTTACATTACTCCCCCTAAAATTAGTTTTCGTCCTCGAAACTATGCATCGATAAATAACTCTGGGTGTTGTTCCCTCATCTTGCTCTCCAGTTCCCAAGTCGCTCTCAGTAATTGGGTTCCAGATCACCTTGACTAACGAAACATCCTTGGTCCTCAACCGCTTAATCTTCCTGTCGTCAATTCTCACGGGTGGTACTTCGAACGACAGGTTATCCCTTAGCTGGATTGTGTCTGGTTCGATCACGTGAGATGGATCTGCGAGATACTTCCTCAATTGTGACACATGAAACACGTCATGAATATTGGACAGTATCGGGAGGTAATGCAATCCGATAGCAACCGGCCCAATTCGTGCAGAAAACTGATATGGTCCAATGAATTTCGGAGTCAACTTCTTCGATTTCAAGGCTCTACCTACTCCAGTAGTAGTGTGACTCTCAGAAATACATGGTCACCCTGTTCGAATTCCAAAGTCTGCGACGCTTGTCCGCGTAACTCTTCTGGCGATCTTGTGAAGTCTTCATTTTCTCCTTGATCTTCCTTACTTTAGCTGTGGTCTGTTGCACCATCTCTGGTCCGACAATCATATTCTCACCGCCCCTATACCAACACAAGGGCGTTTGACACTTGCGCCCATATAAAGCCTCATATGGTGCCATTCCAATGCTCGCGTGGGAAACTATTGTTGTAAGTGAACTCAATCAACGGAAGTACATCATCCCAACTTCCTCTATCATCTAAAACACATGCCCTCAACAGATCTTCCAAGGACTGATTTGTCCTTTCAGTCTGTCCGTCCGTTTGCGGATGGTAAGCTGAACTCAATCGTAGCTTCGTTCCCAACGCTTCGTGTAATGCTCCCCAAAAATGCGATGTGAACTTCGGGTCACGGTCTGATACAATGCTCGATGGTACCCCCGTGTAACCTCACAATTTCCGCAATGTAGATCTCCGTTAGCTGATCTACCTTATAGGTGGTCCTTACCGGCAAAAAGTGAGCAGATTTAGTTAGTCGATCCACTATCACCCATATGGAATCATTCTTTCTCCTTGTCTTTGGTAATCCGGTTATGAAATCCATGGAAATGCTGTCCCACTTCCATTCAGGAATATCTAAAGGGTTGCAACATTCCAGCAGGTCGCTGATGTTCCACCTTCGCTTTCTGACAAGTTAGACAAGTGGACACATATTCCGCCACATGTTTCTTCATTCCTGGCCACCAATAATTCTGCCTCAAATCCTGATACATCTTTGTTGCCCCAGGATGAATACTCAGCTTACTCTTATGCGCCTCTTCTAGAATCGTTTTCCGCATATCTGTAATGGCTGGTACACAAATCCTACCATTACACCGCAAAACATTATCTGCCCCGATCTTGAACTCAGTCGTCTTCCCTTGTACTATTAGATTCCTCTTCTCTTGAATTAAGACGTCGTCCTGAGAATTCGCAATGTCTTCAAGTAATCCACTCGAGACCTTAATCATTCCGAATTTCAAAATTCCCGGTGCAAACTCTACGTTCAAGTGCAAGTCTCTAAAAGCTTCCCACAACTCTTGTTGTCTAGCCATAATCAGTGAAGACACCGATACACTTCTTCTGCTCAACGCATCAGCCACTACATTGGCCTTCCAGGGTGGTACTGCAGTGTGAAATCAAATCCTTAAGAGTCTCCATCCACCGTCTCTGGCGCATGTTCAACTCCTTCTGATCAAACAAATATTCAAGCTTTTATGGTCGCTGAACACGGTGAACGTGCACCCATATAAATAATGCCTCCAGATCTTTAATGCAAAAACAACCGCGGCAAGCTCCAAATCATGAGTAGGATAGTTCCTCTCATGAATCTTCAATTGTCTCGAGGCATAAGCCACAGCTTTCTTGTGTTGCATCAGAACACATCCTAACCCTTGGTGAGATGCATCACATAAACTTCATAGGGTTCTTCTGATTGCGGTAATACCAATACAGGTGAGGTCGTCAATTTTCTCTTTAGTAACTGGAAGTTTTCTTCACACTTCTCCGTCCAAGCGAACGGTTGATCTTTTCTGGTAAGTTGTGTCAGTGGAGCCACAATCTTAGCAAAACCTTCGATAAACCTCCTGTAGTACCCTGCCAGTCCTACAAAACTCCGTATGTCAGTGACAGTCTGAGGCTGTTTCCAAGCAAGAACCGCCTCAATCTTAGCCGGATCTACAGCGATTCCTTCCTTGGTTATCACATGCCCCAAGAAATTCACTCTCTCTAGCCAAAATTCACACTTCGACAGATTGGCATACAATCGCTTCTCGCGTAAAATCTCAAGAACTTGTCGCAAATGTTCTCCATGCTCTTCTTCAGTCCTTGAATAAATCAATATGTCATCAATGAATACCACTACGAATTTATCAAGGAACGAATTAAAGATCCTGTTCATGTAGTCCATGAAAATTTCCGGTGCATTGGTAACTCCAAACGGCATAACCAGGTATTCATAATGTCCGTAGCGGGTTCTGAAAGCTGTTTTCTGAATGTCTCCTTCCCTTACTCGGATCTGATGGTAACCCGACTTCAAGTCAATCTTCGAAAATATCGCGGCCCCTCTCAATTGATCCATCAAATCATCGATTCGTGGCAAAGGATAACGATTCTTAATAGTTGCCTTGTTAAGCTGTCTATAATCCACACATAGGCGCGAGCTTCCGTCCTTCTTCTTAACTAGCAAAACTGGAGCACCCCATGGTGATACACTCGGTCTGATGAATTTCTTTCTCCAACAAGTCTTCAATTTGGCCTTTGAGCTCATTTAATTCCAATGGCGACATTCGATAGGTGCCATTGAAATGGGTCCCGTTCCTGGGTGCAAATCAATGAAGAATTCCACTTCTCTTACCGGTGGCAATCCTGGAATTTCCGTTGGAAATACATCCCGATACTCGTTGACAAGTATCACATCTTCTATTTCCACATTTATCTTTGCCTCTACATTTGCTAGAGACAAAAACTCATGAGTCCCTTCACTTAGCGACACTCGGAGTTTGTTAGCAGCTAAATACTTAACAACTCCTGGTTCGGGGAAAAGAACCAATTTACGAGCACAATCCAAAATCACATAATGATAAGACATCCAATCCATACCGAGGATGACCTCGAGTGATTGTAGCGGCAAACAAATCAGATTAACCAAGAAATCCCTATTCTGAATAGTCCATTCGATAATGTAAACATGCTATTTACGGTTAAGGGTTTTAGCAGGCGTGAAAACAACCAAATCAAAAGGTAAAGCAGATACAGATAACTTCAAGCGATTCAACACAGTCCCATCAGCAATGAGAATGGGTTGCCCCGAATCAAAGAGTGCAGTTAGAGTGTTACCTTCAATCTCACAATACACGCTGAATCAGATTACCAGATGGATTTCCCTCTTCAGCATTCACACAATAAATGCGTCCTCTAGCAGTAGGACGGTAGCCCTAGCTACATTCACACTGGTTCTACCTTGGAGCCGTGCACTCGCCTTCCATGTGCCCCGACTTCTGACAATTGTGAGATGGGAGGTTAGTGGTACAAGCACTAGCATAGTGTCCTTCTCCCCCAACTCGGAAACATGAAGCACTTGCCCCATATGTCCTTCCCGAATTCTGTTTCCCCGGGCGACTCTGTCCACCGTTGTTATTCTGGGGGCGATTATAAGGTTTAGTCCACTTGTTC
>PGTU02011720.1:0-25863 GCA_002896215.2 Cicer echinospermum | reverse complement strand
GATTGATCAGTAATCACAGACCAGTAAAGGATAAAGTTGAACATTACTACCAAATCACCAGACTACAAAAGTGTCCCACCATTAACCAAAGCTATAACGACCGAATGAAGATATCCAAAGAGATAACGAACAAAGTTGACCATTAAACATATCTTAAATCCAGTTCGAAATAATGGAAGAGGTTTAAAGTAGTAACTCAAAAATGCCCCACCAACTAAGTGACTGTAATCACTTAGCTGAATAATAAAAGTAAATTGAGGAACGTTATTAGTAGAATATTATAAGTGTTACTCTTTAACCAAGTATGAGACCAAAAAAACTAATTTTAGAAAAGAAGATCTAAACAAATAAAGAAAGAAACCAACAAACCTTTTAAAACTTAAAATAATTAAAATATAATAATGCATTACAAAAACTAGGATTGTAAAAATCAAATCAAAAATTGCCGCCCCAAACCCCCACCAATATATACGCCAAACGATAAACTCGAAAACAAAGAATATGAGATCAATAAGACAACATATTAACGAGTTAAACATCCTAACTAAATCTATCAACCACAAAAAAATATTAATCTGAGAAATAACATAATGAAGGGAATGAAAAAGAGAGAGTATATATAATATACGGAAAACCGACGACACCAGCACATAGCAATAACTGCCACATACTAAATATACTATACTCAGCTATATATAGTATAACCCAGCTTATACTATATACCATAAGTAATATATATATTTTTCGGGCTTAACCGGTCACATTGCATATAGGTTGACTGCGTCAAATAGTATATGAAGAAGTCTAAACACTTCACTACATACCGATACCAAAAAAATGATTTGACGACAAAATAAACACCAAATGAACGACTGTTATATCCAACACAAATACCATGCTCCCTTCAAGAGTAAATGAAGCTAACTGCTGACTTCATTGATTTGAACTTCTGAGAGAATAAGATGAAAGGAGAGCGACCACCCGCTATGTATTCAGATGAATTAGTCCACCTCATCTCCCATGGCTGATCACCAGAAAACTAAGTGTGAGCGTGTCAATGGCACTTGTGAAGGCCTGAAGATGTGCGCAGCTCCCAATGGCGTGTAAATGACCAACTCTCGCTCAAGCAGAACTTCGATCCAGAGACCGACTATAAGCGCCGACAGACCCAGCAATGCCTAACTGGGGCATGAAACCACACAAATAAATGCAATAAATACCACCATCAGCAGTTGCATATTCCCCTCAATATCCAAGAGTTTAATCACACTAACATGCTAAACACAAAAACGAAAAATACTCACAAATCCAACCACACTATACTTTTAAGGACACCCCATGAACATCTCAAACTCAACACTTTAATGCCAATACTTGGACAAAACAACGGTAGGCCTACTTTGTGCTCCCTAATTCACCTCCCAACCCACTCAGGCATCACAAATATAAAACCAAAAACTATGAACCTCGTCCTTTCAATGAATACCGGCCATGTTTAGTAGACCACAGTTAAGATACATATAGAACAACCTCATTAGATTATCGTGTTCTTAACACATCCTTGTAAATCGTGCATGAGGCCGTCTAATGCGATTTCACGACCTAAGGCGATTCCGCCTCGCTACGCTATTTAAGACACATGACATCTCGAACGGACCGCACCCCCACACTCCAGAACAGAGTCATACACTACTCTTAATATATACTCAACGTAAAATTTATTATTCTATTAATCACAACAATGATAAAAAAATTATTTCTTTTTAAATAAGAAATCTTCTCATTACATAACAAATTTAGGATATCACCCATTTACTCAAACTTCAACAATAACAATTATAGAACTTTTCTCTTATTAAAACAACTAGAGTTTTGATAAAAAGACCGTTATTCCTACTGTAAAATAAAAAAAATACAAACTCTAATGAAAGCTCCCACATCATCCGCCAGTAACTTCATCTATCCCTAGAGAGGTTCTCCCCAAAACTTAAACTTCCAAGATCATAATCTCACCTAACTGATTTGCAAAAGCCAGCCAAGCATCAAGACCACAAAACTTAAGCGAAAGACGGGCAGTGCAGTTGAAACTCAGACTTAATAGCCCTGATAATGTATGTAAGAAGAATACGCAAAATAATCATCATAGACCGATATCAATAATCACATTACGAATATCAAAAATATTTAAGTAAAATAGTAGCATAAATATAACATCAAAGATTATCACCCAAGTAAACAATTTCAATTCATCCCGTAACATGACTTATACATATGCATCAAATCATCTAGACCTACATTATTACTACCCTCTTGGAAAATAATATCAATGACCAACAAAATACAATCAAAACAAGGAAATTTAGCAGAATGCACGCATGCCAGTTAGACTCTAGCTTCACATGTATACCATCTACATCCTCCATGCCCCGATATCGTGTTGTTAGGAGGAACTACAGCCCCAATACCTAATTCCACCACCCCCGCGCTTCCTATGGACGAAACAATTCAATATTGGCCCTCCCACAGATCTCCTCCCAAACCTCAGAACCGACGAACGACCTATACACACAGTCGATTAAACGTGTTTGCGTGAAAGCTCACCACCCCACCATCCATCTGTTCACCGTCCTACCGTCCAAGTCAACCTAGGAATTATCCATACCGAACAACCCCTAAAGGAACATACCAATATCTTAGCACCTTAAGGACTCGACAGCAGCCACCGCTCCAGAAAACGATCAGCTCATTTCAGTGCTACTATCCCCCGAAATCAAGCTAAGCTTGCCTCAGACACCGTAACAAACCTACCCTAATCAAATGATGACAAAAATAATCTACACTGTCAAACAAACTCAAATATTAATTATTTCTTCCACCTATGTTTGGACATACGCAACTACTCATAACACACCACCTTGTCATCTCAAAGACAACTCACACAAGAGACTATTGTCCTTCTATCCACCAACGATAATGAGGATGTAATATATCAAATTATTCTCATCATAGATTCCCTATGACATCAATCCAATCCCCCATCAACTTTCAACATCACCCATCAAAGCACCACCTAAACCAACTCGCTCAGCAGATCAAACCCACCCATAGCATCACTAATCTATTCTGACAAACGCCAACATCTCACATAAACTTCATCAAACAAATCCTAACAAATCAACAATATTAACAATCAACAATCATAGCATCAACAAATTAACATTAATCAAACATCATCATCTTTTGTCTATACACATCACATTAAACTCATCTATTCACAACATATAAATAAATTTAATTTGAAGACCCAATATCAACTTTAATATCCATCAATATCACACAAATTAAAGAAATTAACCTCAATAACAACACCTCTTACAAATATTTCTATATATATTTTAAATCTCAAAAATTTCTAAAATATTTTCAATAATTAATTTATCGAACCCTGCATCCAAACGAACCTATTGTCAAACGTACGTCAAGCGCTCGAAATAAATGTGGGAAATTCAGGTATTATACCCATTCCACTCACAATGAATACTAACTACTAATGAATTCAGTACCCGACCCCTCACTCATCACTTACCCAGTAATTTTACGACGCTTTCACACACACAAACCCTCCAATTCCACAGCAAACATTCTGTTCTTTGACCCTTCCCTCCTCAAATCTATCTAACTCGACAAAAATATGGACATTAAACGTCCAAAATAAATTATGAGGAGATTCTCTAAAAACGACATACAACAGTTACTTCAAAAATAAATCTGGATCAAGAAAAATACCAGAAATCAGAAAGAAAGAAAAATACAAGGAAAGTGGATAATTATAAAGCCACTTATCACAACCCCGTTTGCTAAGTACCACTTCACTCACTAAATCAGACATTTCCCAGAGGAAAGCAAGATGACGTGCGCAAAAACAAGATTCTAACAAAGCATTACGAGAAGATCGACCGATCATTATAAGAAGAAATCAAAGATTGTAAAAAAATCTGAAAAAATATCACCAGACCAACCCCTCTGTTTAATATGACTAGTGAAATGAAATGAAGATAAACAATACTAAAATATGAGAGGCGAACACAAACGAAGTGGAGAAAGTTATATGGCGAAATAATCACTCGATCCACACGAAGGAAAAACGGGTAACCACAAACAAACTAAAATGTAATGTTCTGCTCCGACTACTAGCGGTATGCGAAAGACTCCCTTTCTTATTTTTTATTTTTATTTTAAAGTTGCAGACATAAATTAACCTCTCAAACAGACATGGTTTCAAAACCCATGTCTCCTTCCTTCACTATATTAATGTTGTAAAGAAAATTAATTGTCACTTAATCACCTAATATTAAACCCAAATAAAGTAGCTACTAAATCCAACCATCAATTCATAAATCCCTATAAAATATTACCCTGAATATTTATACTATAAACCAGAAGAAATCACTAAAGATAATCTAGGGAAAGATGAATTAAAAATAAAATAAGCCTATTTAAAACAAGCATATATAAACCACGATGCCCAAAACTTCCTCAATTCAACACCCAATTACTCCCAACTGCTAAATTAGCCAAAAACCACCCTTTTTCCAAAAATACTCACGTGCTAAAATAATAACGTATCAAATTAAAAGAATTAAGTCAAATTTATAAAATAAATAAAGATAACAACAGTAAGTATTTACGTTAATATTACTATCACCAATATTGCATGATAACATAATATCACGTGCATACCCTACTACTACCCCCATACATATACTACATATATAATATCATAAATTATAAAAAAGTCACCAACATATACCAAGCACACGAAATATAAGCTACATCCATAATACTCTCTTCAAGTGACATCGATCCCAAGATATACGCAAATATCCTGAAATCATAAATATTTAAACAGAAAAAAAAATAATGACGATAAATAATGTATAATCATATCGAATATATTTAGAATAAAAGATAACTCACTCGTCCATGCACGTCTCAACATTTTTTAGAATCGTGTCCATGAGAACCTTCTTTAGTTTCCTTACCAAGTAGACTTCTTCACAGGAAACTCTATACATGATTGACAGGGAATAAAAGAACTAAAAACTGATATTGATAAAAATCGAATAAGCATAGATTTCTATATTATTAGAATGACTTGTACTGACAAACAACCCACCCCAAACCAAAACCGAACGGATCCCAAGTGATAAGTACTAAACAAAAGCAAATCACACAACGAACATACCTTAATAACACTCAAAAAGCATCAAATTGACTAATATATTCTAAAAGTATTCTTCCATATCAATAACGTCGTAACACGAACTATAAAAGTTCCTAAATAGGTAAAAATCCCATCCCTTAGATTTGGATATATGGCACCAACCAAGAGAAAAAAGAAAAAAATAACAAAATTTCATAAAATTTAATTCAAGTAAGCTTGAAAACATGCATCTATGTATTACCTTGCTTTATTTAGTAAAATGACTTTAATAGCGCGAAAAGAAGTTATTCGTAAATCGCAGCCACCTTTTCAAGAAAACATATTGTCTGGTATATGAAGTGTCCATTCATTTAAAATCTCTATTACACCCTCATAATTTAGTATATAAATAAGTCACAGAATGGAGTGTAAAATGAATAACCCTCAAGAACGGATTCTTAAAAGAATAATATTCCAACATTGACTACGCAAGTGATCCCTAATAGCGAAAAAGCCAACCCGTATCCCTTCAGTGTATGTATATCGAGAAGTTTCTCCATGCAGAATTTGAGAATTAATACTACTTAAATCAACTTATGTCAACAGCTAATATAAATCATTAGAATCTTACATAAATTATGTAACCCTACGTAATATATCCTAACGTCTAAGTGAAACAATACCAAACCTTCTGTCTCTTCATAACAGAAAATAGATATGACGTAATTACCAGGCTTCATTTATAGATCTTAATACGAATTAGACTATATCTTTCTTTAATCTAATCAAATAATCATCTTTAGCTATTTCTTTAACAAATAATACAATTAAATCAAATCCTGAGAGTAAACACTCAATTTCTCATTAAATATTAGAAAGAATACTATCTATCATTAAAACTTTCACAAATATCCCATTCATACCATATGACACGTTCTTCTTAAACATAAAAACCACCATAACCCTATAATCATTTAAAAAAAAAAATCAAAAATAAAGTTCCCTAATTAAATACAAAAGATTTATTTAATAAAACAGGAATAAGCCACCATAAACCCACCATAAATTAATTGGATATTGACTGCGTGCGATAAAATAAGTGGGACTTAGATCCATAAGCATGACATACATCTACCTGAAGGAAACCCTGCGAAGGGACAAAACAAAAACTTTATTCTTCCCTTCAAATAAGGAGAAAAAAAAAGAAATATAATAAAACATAACAAATATAAACCATGACACATTCACAGCAAACCAACCCAACTAATTAAAAAAGATCATACTACATCTTTTAACTCAATTTTAATGGCAACTATTGATCTTATGTCTAAAGATGTAAAAAATAAAACCGAAATGAAAAAATATTCCAAATCAAATAAAGAATCAAAAAACAATTAAATATTATAATATTTTTGTATATGAATTTCCACCTGAATCGAATCAAAACCAAACCATCAATCACCTCTGTTATATTCAAAAATATAATTTCACTTCCATAAAAAATTGATCACCAGAATATTACTGACCATTAAATTCATATAACTGATATTAAATAGTGCTTATCTTAAACAGTATTATTTTTATATTAAGAATTTTTTTAAATTATTTTAACATCCATTTCTCTCAGTAGTAATTATAAAAACAACCAAGAATGTAAAAATTACGTAATAAAATTTACACAGAAATATAAGAAATCTATATTTTTCTAAAAAAAATTTTATATTTTTTATAACACACAATTTAATTTTAATAATTTAACAAGTCAACACTAAACTAGATTTAATATTCATATAAGTTATGATTTCATATAATTATTCTAATTTTATAAAATTCAAACCACCCACAAAATTTTCATTTTTCCTATTAGAATTTTCCCTTCCTCTCCAACAAAATGACTACCATACTTCCAATACTAGATTATAAACTCGATATACTTACATACATCTTTTAAAAACCGCCATACCCAATTATTCATTGCAATTCATTCGACAAAAAAATTGTGTTATATGCAAATTTACAACATAAAATTTTAATATACAAAAATACTATTATTAATTATCAATTAAAATTTAAGCATGAAATCACAACTAAAAATATGTATTCTACTCATCCAAAATAAAAACTTATTTATTAAAATATCAAGCAACCTCATATAACAATAGTTTATATTGAAATTCATCTAGCCATTTCATCGGTCCTTAAAATATTATGATTCCTAAGAATATATCCTATCCTTTTTATACAAACCGACCTATCTTCATAGAACATTATTTTTGAAAAATCCACACATCTATAAGGAGTTATCTAAACCATATAAAAGCTAGACCTACTTTCCATTTAATTGATCCGTAGTCTCATGTAAACCACCTTCCACAAAATAACCTTACTCCTCCATGTGAACACGAATCTCACCAGCAATAACTATGAAACATTAATAAATAATTTACAACAGCAGAACCAAAAAAGGATAATGTTTGTCCTAATTAAATTACAAAGGTTTTTTGAGAGAGAATAAATAATATTCATAATTTAATTATATTGACTGCGAGATATTGGGTTTGCATCCATAACATGACATTCAATTCACTAACGGAGCCTTGAGGGACATACATAATTTTTTTTATTTTATTTATTAATAAACATAACTTATAAATAATTACAAAAAATACTCCCCCAAAAAGATATAATAAACAACATCTTTTAACTTCAACCCTGTAATGACAACTATTGCCCCTATGCGCCACGTGAATTTATCATAAAGAAGATTAAATAAACAACAAATCAAAACCAAACAATGATAAATAGATAAACGTCAAATATATGAACAAGAATTAAACTCAAGTTCAAATGAGACCCATTTTATTGAGTATTGCAGATGTTTAATATTGAAATCAATAAAAAAACGAAGCTCTTTATAATATCTATAAATAATGATAATTTCAGCTAACACCTTATACTAAATTGAACACCTACATATGACCTCGACCACCAAAGACAGATTAGACTATATTATAGTGTTATTCTTAAATATATTACGTCAATAATTAAGAAATATATAGCTATATTAATCCATACATATATATTGATCCCTTCAATGGTAATTTAAAAAGAATGCGCGTTTACGAAAATAACAGTTCTAAATAGTCAATTATAAAAAAAACCAAAATAGTGCTACATATAAGAAGTAAAAATGTTTATGAATTTTAAAAGAATCATAATCATTAAATTTACTTAAAATTTCAAAAGTTACCACAAATATAAAACTAGGATTTTAATCATTAGTTCGAGCTCCTTCCATAAATGTAATACGCTTAATATTTATTAATTACCAATCCTCAAAATGCCCCCTAATATACATAGAAGCCCGATATTACATATAAATTTTAACTCGTTCGCAATACCCATGTACCACTCCGAAGATTCGAAATATGTTATCCACTCTATCAAGAAACATATAAAACCCAGCTACAATCTCAAAATAAATAAAACTTCAATTGCAACCCTTCCAATCCAACAAAAAAGCCGCCCTAGATGCTTAGTATTGTTGCGAAGACAAAGAGCATCAAAAATCCTTAAAAATTTACAGTTACAGAGAAATATCCCCCTAAGTCCTATAACCTTATCATTCAGCAATAATAAAAAAATTTATATAAAACATCAGTACTATACCGGACCGTAACTAATTTACTAAAAATTAATCTACACAGCTCCCCAATCTGACACCAACCCGATTAGGACTATGAAAGCAAACGAATCACAACAAAAAATGTAGCCATTCTCTTTAGTAAAGCACATAATATTAAAAACTACACCTTATTAAAATTCCAAATCCACCAAACCCATCAATATCACATACGAATGGCTAATGCTGATCGCAAATAGAGGCACTTATCTATCCACCCTAACCTAATCATAACATTAATCAGAAATGACCAATAGAAACCTACATATTAACTTCATAAATATATTACAATTGCTACAACCTATAAAATATAATAAAACTTATACAAACTCAAAAAATATTCATCAGCACTCCATGAACTCACCCTCGGTATAAAGCCGAACTTCACCATCCTGACCCAATTGGAAGAGCCCTGACCCAACATGCTTCTTGTTGTCTTGAAACAAGATTAAAATTCAACCTCATATAGAAAGTTTGACTACCTAAAAGATTCTTATTGTGCGATACATCATACCTCCATCTACCCAAAACTTCAATAGCCAAAATTAAATGGACCTACACCATACTGATATTCTTCTAAACAAGGCGTAACACCTACATGAAACTAGACGCAATTAAGTAGATACGAAATAACAGAGACAAAGAAGATCCGAAACATAGAAATGTCAACACCTAAAGCATATATATTGCGTTCTTTTATTCAATTGAAGGTATATACCTGCAAAAAACTGATAACTAAAAATCACAAAGTTTAGTGCCTAACCATAAACCAACCATAAAGGGAAAATAATACCAGCTCAATTCCAAGTCGACAGACTCCCATTAGAAGCGCGCTCTCCTTTACACTTATTTGCCGCAAACATGCCCGACACCAATCTAAGACAAGACGTACCTAATCGCAACCCAACACCCAGTCCCAGGATAACCAACAGCGTCAGCATACGCCCGACACAGACCAAGTATCACCAATTCCTCTATAGCACCGAAAAAACATCGAGTTCTCACATCCAGCCCAACTCACTTAATATTGTTAATAAGACGTGGAGACTCTCAAAACCAATCGAACGATCTAAACCCAACTAATATACATATATGCATCGCTAACCCATAACGAATGTCCAGAAAAACAGAAGTCTAAAAAAAGAAATACCCCACGAAAAGACAACAGTATAACTTACCCATAATGCGAAAAAATTTAAATTTTTTTAATCACCCACTTAGTAGATAACCTGCCCCAAAGCGAAAAACAATACAACAATGTCAAAGCCATAGCAAGAAATAATAGCAACGCCACCACACTAATAAAAATATAGCCACAAAACAGAAATTTTAACTCAACAGGAACTAAGTCTATAGAATCAAGAAAAACATATTCCTCACTATTAATAAATTCAAAATGATACGATCCACACTTTCAAACCGCCTAATAAACAAATACAGACAGACAATCACATCACTCAACCCAAAAAAACCTATAAAGTATCCAACAACCTAATATCAGAACGCAAAGCTGCGTGATGCCAAAAAGGAACTCTGAACCAATCCAACGAATGCGGGTAAAACTAGATGCCTTCTCCCAAAGCGCAGTAATCCATTTAAAAGACACAGAACTCAAAAGTACAATAGCAAAAATAAGAACGATAAACATAAAAGTTGAGATCCAAACGGTCCACAAAGCAAAGATCTCCCTACGAAGTACCGGTTACCACCACTTTGACAAAGCCCAAAAACCCTTAAATATGTTTCTTCTATCTTCCGGCAGTACACAATTAACATACTTTATTCTTGTTGCCCAAAGACCGCGACTTAAGCAAGGACCCTACAAAAATCCACTAATAACTTCCTTATAACAACGAAAAAATGCCTCATAAGATCCATTAAAACCTTTCCTGTTTTGCAGCTATCTGTTAAACCTCCCAGAATAAAATATAAATAAATATAATCTCAAGCAAACCCTTTGAAGATGCACAATTAGAGGAAAGAGTTGAGCCCAACTCCCAACAGTAACTCTCCCCCCACCACGCCAACTCAAGTCCAGACAATACTCGCCTCAGAGTCATGCCACCATTTCTTGTCACGCTAAACAAAACATCCTCACTCCATAACTCCGGAAACACAACCACACAGTGCCTAATTAGTTGTCGATCAATTTAGAAACCCGATCCATCTTAGCCTCAATCAGCCTATGAAATCTTATATGAATTAATAAACATGATCTCTCATATCTAAGTAAGCCCTACCATATCCGACATAATGCACAGATGATTAAATCATCACCTATCAACCAAAACCCCAACATCAGTTTGAAAAACTCCTTGCCATGAAAACCTAGAGGTCCCTTCTGATCAGCAATCACCACTCTGCGATCAACAAAGAGGAAAAACACAAACGTGTCTTGACTGATACCCTAACTCAATATGTAGAAATTTCTTCATAGACACAAAAGTATCTGGAACTTCAGTTGCTTGCAATGTAACTCAACTAATCAATATTAAGATAAAGCAAACTTTTTGTAAAAAAGTGCTGGATTCACAAGACACATTTCCCACACCTACAAACAATGTCATCCATATAACCAAGAAAGAATCTTTTCATAAATTAACAAGAAAACGTAAAGACCGGCCATATTTAAACCCAACAATAAAAGAAACGGGCCTCCATATCTGTGCATAATGTGCATAGCCATTAACACGAATTTCAACCACTCCGACATCCAACCACGAAAGCACCTGTAAACACACTTTGAGAATGACCTAACTGAAGTACTGTAAGAATCCACCTTCACCTGCTTGCCAATATCTTTACCAGGATTAGACAGGAAATAACCCACAACCAGCGGGATAGCCTAACAGAACCTAACCAACTGCAATGAAGCAATATCTGGCCTTGTGAATAATCAAAACATACCATCAATACCAACGTCCGATGCTAATAAAACTTTCTTCATCTTAAGCTTTTTCCTTCCTCACTGCAACTGACCAGTAACATTTATTGAGAAATTCAATTTAAAATAAGTCAGAAAACGTGGAGTACTAACAGGATTGCAATTGCCTCAATGTTTAAGCCTCTCTAACACCTTCTCAGAAAATGTTTGGAACTACCACAATTTATTATTCTTTATGTCACGAGTGATCTCTGCCCAGAAATTGGCTCAAGTCTTTCATTGTAAAAGATTTGTTAAAATCTTTCTTTAAAGATTGAATCTTCTTAGTGTCATGACCAACAATCAACATGTCATCCACATATAATAAGAGAATAATATAATCACCATCATAGAATTTCTTGATAAACACACAATGGTCAGAAGTAGTTTTACCATATCATAAATTAAAAGAACTACGACACAAAAAAACTTCTCTAAAAGACTATGGTCCACAAACCGCTGCAAAAGACTACAACGTGAAAAAAAAAAAAAACCGCTCTAAAGGAATAATGGTATTAGGATCTCTCAAAAATTGACGAAACAACGGCATTGTTGAGACAAACTCCATATTTAAAGTTTTGATGAAAATAAACAAATGTTAATTAAGAAAGTTAATTATGATTCTAAAATGTTATGTTAATTTAACTTGTGCTTTTGAGTGAATTTAAGAACAGAATCAAGCAAAGCAGAAAAGACAGCAATAAGAAGATTCTGCATAAAAATAGAGAATGATCTCTAGTTTCAAGAATGTTCATCACAACATATTGACCAATCATTCTCCACCTCTTTAACAAAGATTCTGCCTCGAAATTTCATTCAAATAGAATCAGTACATGGCAAGGAACAAGTAGGATTCATCCCAGATCAAAAAGGTCATCTGATCACTAAAATAAAAGGACTCAAATAAACAGCCAAAAATAAGAACAATTTGTAACTCGAAAACCAAACTGTCAAGAAAGTTTGATCAACCTTGATATATGATAAGACATTACAAAGGACATCCAGAATGATCAAAATAGGAACTCCAGATTGATCATCAAATCTCCAGAAAGATCGAATTGACATATCCAGATTGATAATCAATCTTCGTTTTCTGCATAACTTCAGCATCAGTGTCTTCTCTTCTGCAATGGCTTATAATTCTTCTCCAAACTCAAATGGCTACATTCAAGACTCAAGATCGAAACTGTACCATTCAAGATCAAGGAAGAAACTTCAAAGGCTTTTTAACTAGAAGAAAAACTGATTTAAAGCTTTAACAGAAAAGTCAAAAAGCAATTTTTAAATCAATGGCTGGATTATTTTTATTCTGAAATATTGGTTTCAACCAAAAATACAGAGCACTACCAACAGCTCTTTTTGACCCTCATTAAATGCTTCTAAAGCCTATAAATAGAAGGTCAATATCCAGGAGCAAGGCAAGAAATTCAAGTGTTGTAAAATCTCAAACATCAATCACACACACATACTTGAAGTTCTCAAAATTCGCAAAGAAGAAGCAGTTCTAAAAGTCTCAAATCAGATTACTTGATCATTAATGATTTCTTTTTAAAGAATCAAATCTCAAACAAGAGTTGAGATATCTTAGATTCTATCAAAATCAATCTTATTGTAAAAACTCAAACTATAAGAGTTTCTTTATAGTTTGTTTAGATTGCATTGAATCCTATCAAAGTTAGATAGGTGTTGTTATTGCTTTCTGGGTGGAAAGTAATAGAGATTAAAACAGATCAAGGTTGATCTAAGACTAGGTGATGTAAAATCAAGAAGGTTCGTTGTTTTAAACACTTAGTGGAAAATCTCACAGTGTGAGGACTGGATGTAACCCAAGTTGGGTGAACCAGGATATTTCTTTGTGTGGTATTCTCTATCCTATCTCTTTATTTGAACTAAGATAAAATACAAACTGATTTTCTGTTTTAAGCTAATCAAGGAACGTTCTCTGTTTTATAATAAAATCAAGAACGTTATCTGTTTCTCTGTTTTCCTAACCAAGATCAATCTTGAGTTATTTTCTTAAGTTTTAAACAGAATTTTTAAAAGGAAGATTTACAATTCAAACCCCCCTTCCTTGTAAATCTACATTGCTACTTCAATTGGCATCAGAGCTCGGTCTCTAGAAAGTTCAAAAAACACCTAACAAGTGCTAGAGATAAGATCTAGAAGAATGTCGAAAGCAAAATACATTGTTGAAGGAGGATCCTCGAACAGACCACCATTTTTTGATGGATCAGATTACTATTTTTGAAAAATAAAATGCAGCTGTTTCTAAAGTCTCAAGACACAGGAATGTTGCGCATCATTACAGATGGAGACTTCACACCAAGGGTTGATCAAGATGACTCAAACTCTGCCATAAAGAAAGAAACAGACTGGACAACCGTCAATTATTCCTATCATGTGCTTTAAGCAGGGAAGAAAGTGAAAGGGTAGATGAGTGCACAACTACAAAAGAAGTTTGGGATACACTACAAACCCATCATGAAGGAACAAGCCATGTCAAAGAAACAAGAATAGACATTGGCATAAGGAAATTCGAATTGTTCGAATGCAAGAAGGAGAAACTATTGATGAAATGTACTCAAGATTTACTACAATAGTAAATGAAATGCGTTCCCTTGGCAAAGCTTACACAGTACAAGAAAGAGTAAGAAAGATCATGAGGTGTCTTCCAATTTATGGAGACCAATGGTAACAGCTATAAGTCAAGCCAAGAATCTTGAATCACTGTCTCGAGAAGAATTAATTGGAACATTAAGAGCACATGAAGTATTGTTACAAGAAGACAAACCGATCAAGAAAGGAAAGACCAGAAGAATACAGAGAATGATGAGAAGAAGAGATCAAATCAAAAAGGGATTTCAAAACAAAAATCTCAAAACAGAGGTTGACAAAAGTCAAGTCACATGTTTTGGATGTAACAACAAATAGAACTCTTGAACTACTTCACATTGATATATTTGGGCCAGTCAAAACAACAAGTCTAGGAGGAATGAAATATGGTTTTGTTATTGTTGATGATTTTTCAAGATTTACGTGGGTACTATTTTTGAAACAAAAAGATGATGCTTTTGAAGCATTCAAAACATTCTGTAAAAAGGTTCATAATGAAAAAGAATCAAGTATCATTTCTGTAAGAAGTGATCATGGAGGAGAATTCATAAATGCTTCATTTAAAACTTTTTTTTGATGAACTTGGCATTTATGATAATCTCTCATGTGCAAGAAATCCACAACAAAATGGAGTTGTTGAACAAAAAAATAGAACACTACAAGAAATGGCAAGAACTATTTTAGAAGAATCAAATGTTGAAGATATTTTTGGGCTGAAGCATAAACACATCTTTGTATATGCTAAACCGGTGTATGCTATCAGAAAAGATCATCACAAACCCCATATGAATATGGAAAATAGAAAACCAAACATTTCTCTTACTTGTCACATCTTGGTTTATTGTATACATTTTAAACAAAATATCTCATTGTAAAATTTGATGCAAAATTGATAAAGCAATCTTATCTGGATACTCAACCGACTCTAAAGGTTACTAGAGTGTTTAATTTAAGAACAAATGTTGTTGAATATAAGTAATGCACATGATATTGTTGAGTTTGATGGACTTAGATATAAGTAGTAAAAGGAGAGGAAGAAGAAACTCAACGAAACACAGCAGCAAAACAGTTGCGAAAGCAAAGATGTGATAAACAATCTCGTTTCATTTCACCCAAAAAAATGAAAAGGACGATTGAAGATCATCCTCAAACAGATCATTGGAGACACACTGAAGAAATTAGAACCAGAAAATCATTCAAGAATGATGAAAACAACATGGCAATGATATCTCAGATCGAACCAAAATCAATCAAAGAAGCAATTATTGATCAATCTTGGGTAAATGCCATGAAGGAAGAACTACTGCAGTTTGAGAAAAATGAAGTCTAGACTCTGGTACCTGATCCATTAGATCAAACAATCATTGGTACATGATGGGTGTTCAAAAACAAACTAGATGAAGAAGGTAAGGTTATCAGAAACAAAACAAGATTGGTAGCTCAAGGTTATAATCAACAGGAAGGTATAGATTATGATGAAACATTTGCTCCAGTTGCAAGCTTAGAAGCTATTCGAATACTTCTTGCATATGCATCTCATAAACTTATCAAATTATTTCAAATGGATGTTAAAAGTGCTTTTTTAAATGGATTCTTAAATGAACAAGTATATGTAAAACAGCCCCCAGGTTTTGAAAGTCAATCAAAACCAAATCATGTTTTCAAACTTACCAAAGCGCTATATGGCTTAAAACAAGCACCAAGGCCTGGTATGAACGACTGAGTTCATTCCTAATTAAAATGATTTCCTAAGAGGAAAAATCGATACCCACACTATTTAAGAAAACAGAAGGAAATGATTTACTCATCGTTCAAGTATATGTTGATGATAATCATTTTTGGATCAACAAATGAAAAAATGTAAACTACAAGTTTTTGATGATGACAAAGATCAACCTATGGTCAAAGCAACAAACCTCAAAAAAGAAGTTCAAAATATCTTCATGATAAAGCCTTCAAATCCAAATATTAAATGTTATAAATGTAAAGGTATATGATGCAAGACCAATACTTCAATACATGAGTAACAAGTCATATTTACATATGCATATAAAGTATTTCAAAAGTCAAAAGGCATTAACAAGTCTTAAAACTAATATTTGACAAAATACATAAGTGTATTCGAATACAGCATCCGTATTCGAATACAAAAGCAAGTCAGAAGCTTATATCTGTATTCGACTACAACCTTCTGTAGTCGAGATACAAAGTAAGTCAGTGGCAAATTTTCACTAACATGATTCGACTACACACATGTTATTCGAATACAAGGTGTAATTTTTGAATATTTTTTAACGTTACAAAGTGGTGTATTCAAATACACACATCCTGTATTCGAATACAATTGGAAGCGAATACAATTTTTCAGATCTGAAATGGCTCCAAATCATTGTATTCTTTCATCAACTCTTGGATCAATGCCACGAATCTGAAGAGATGTTTTTATGGAGTATAAAACCATAACTTCAGATCAAACAACACACAATCCTTGAATCAATACCCTGAACAATTTTGAACAAAATTCTGATTTTTTTACAAAGTACTTGCATTCATTTTCATTATCATGTCAGAAAGGTTCTCAAGTACTTGATTGTCTTTGGATGGTTTATCAATATATCCTCTCATTATTCTATCCATATGATATTGTATCACTTGTAAAAGAAAGTAATACTTTCTTAAAAAGTAGCTTAATCTAAGATAGTGGTGTGCTATCTAGAAGTGTTGTTAGAAGTTTGATAGCAAGAATCCCAGGCTGGGAGTTGTCACTTTAATGACAATTAGGCATCTCTCTTGTGGTGTGCAAGAGGACTGGACGTACCCTTGGTTATAAGGGGAACCAGGATAAATCTATGTGTTCATTTATTTACTGCACCTTACTATTAGTAGACATTATATATACTCAGAAAATTCAACTACCATATCACTGAAAACAAGAAAATTTACTAACACCTAATTCACCCCACCCCCCCCCGTCTTAAGGCGCACTTTTGTTCTTACAATTGGCATCAGAGCAGGTTCGGTAATTTTCTCCTCGATCTTAATTAATGGCTTCCGCAAACCAGTTTTTTTAGAGATGGTGGTAAGTAGCAATAAACACCATGTTTCGTTGGTGAACACTATGATTTGTGGAGATACGCCATGCAGGCATATCTTGAGGCACAAGGAGATGATATAGTGGGAAGCGGAAGAAAACGGTCCCTATGTTTCCATACAACAGACAGTTATCAATAATAAAGAAGAAGTAAAGATAAAAGGCTCATGGAACAGATGATGACAAAAGGAAAGTATTGTTTTGATAAAAAGGCCAAAAACATGTTACAATCGACACTTGAATGGACGAATTTTTCCCGCATATCTCATTGCAAAACAGCTAAAGAAATCTGGGATATGCACTTGAAATAACACATGAAGGAACTATTGAGGTAAAGCGTTCCAAACTCAGACACATTGTCTCAAGAGTATGAATTGTTCGAATGCAGCCTAGAGAATCTATTTTGACTTGCAGAAAAGATTTTCTCATCTGACCAACCACTTGACAGCTCTTGGAAAAACCTTCACTTAATGAGAAATTGAACCTTAAAGTTCTGATAGATCGATTAACAAGTGCATTGGCAACCTAAAGTAACGGCAATTTCTGAAAAGAAAAGCTAATCAAAAGATGTCCCTTCTGCGCTTTTTTTGGAAAACTTCCAAGAACACGAAATCGAACTTGAAGGTTTTTAGAACAATTAATGAAAGTCAGAAAGAAGACCAAAACATTGCTCTAAAGACCTTCGAATCAAGAGAACAAGATAAGAAGACGAAATTCCAGATGAAGAGAAAATATTACGTTCCTTGTTAAGAAATTTGGTAAGTTTCTTAAAAAATGTGCATAGAACTTTTCAAAAGGAAAAGTTTTAGGAAGAAAGATAGTTCTATTCAAATCAATAACTTCACTTGCTTTGAATGCGGAAAACAAGGACATAATCAAGGCAGATTGTCCCAAGAAAACCTTTGTTAAGGAAATGCCACCTAGATAAAGGAAAGACTTCAAGAAGGCATACATAGCTTGGGAAGACAACGAAGTAAGTTCATCTTCAGAATCAAAAGTGAAGAATGCGCTAATGTTGCATTGATGGCATCACATCAATCAGATAACGAAGAAGAGGTTAGTAACAAAGACTCCCCAATCTTCATAAAACTATAGTGAATTGATTCTAGAATATAATGAGGCTCAAACGCCATCAAGGAACTACTTATTGATGCAAAAATCTGTTTCAAACTAGTGTCAACACAAAAGAGACAAATTCAAGTCTTCAAGAAAAAGTTGACACTATGGAAAAGAATTTTGAGAAACTAAAAACAGAATTTTTGCATGCAATAAATGTGATTCCCTCTTCCTTCAAAATTGTTTCAATTAAATAATAGAGTAATGAACGATACGAAAAAAGGACAAATTGGCTTCGAAATGTTTTAAATATGCAAAGATAATCAAATGACAAAAGTGGTCTTGGGTACTCAAAATTTGATAAACCAATCACTTGAATAAGACCATTTTTGTCAAAGCAAGTATTCAATCCAATCAAGAAAAGATTATAACTATGAAAAAGGATCACCTTTATAAAGAGAAAATAATTCATAGAAAATCTCATACGCATGCTTTTGTAAAAATAGATTTACTCCTACTTGTTCTTATTGTGGTCCAATCAAGGGTCACATCCCCTAATACTTGTCATGTTAGGAACATTAGTATTCCAAAAGGGCATTATGTGTGTCCATAGAGGAAAGGTACTAACCATCAGGACCCAAAGCACATTGGGTACCTAATAAAATTTGATTTTAATATTGCAGGTATGTCGTACAAAAAGTACCTCGAATATGTGGTACTTAGATAATGGATGCTCTATGACACATGACGGGTGATATAACAAAATTTTTCAGCATTGACTCTTGAATCAAAGGGGATATGTGGTCTATGGAGACAACAACAAAGGAAAAATTTTTAGGCATTTGGAAAAGTTGGCACAGCCCCATCCCCCTCAATTGAAGGCGTAGCTATATGTTGAAGGTCTAAAACACAATCTCATAAGCATTAGTCAGCTTTGCGATATAAAGGATACAAGATAGCCTTCACAAAGATGAATGTATCATCCAAAATAAAGCTACAAATGAAATACAATTTATTGGTAATAGCGTTTCAAAAACATCTTTATACTTAATCTTGACGATTTATCCTTAAAAATGAAATGTCTTTTGGTAAGCGACAATAATGATGCTTGGGCTATGGCATAAGAGATTTGCTCATATTCACAATGGATCATTTAAACAAATTGGTCAAGCATGATCTTGTTGTAGGCTTACCACTAAATAAAATTTTTAAAAGGATAAATTGTGTGACGCATGTCAAAAGAGGTAAGCAAACAAAAAGTTCTTTCCAACCTAAAATATCATTTCAACCTCTAGACCACTACAATTGATACATATGGACTTGTTTGGTCCATCAAAAACCAAAATTCTTGGTGGAATCTCATATGGACTAGCTATTGTTGATGATTAACTCAAGGTTCACTTGGACCTTATTTTTGGCAAGTAAAAACGAAGCTTTTAAGGCATTAAAACTATGCAAGCTATGTCAAAATGAACAATCTGCCAAAATTGTATCAATTGAAGTGGTCATGGAAGGGAATGTCAAAATACTTCATTTGAAGGAGTTTGTTGTGAAAAAGAATGGCATTATTCTCCAATTTTCTGACCAAGGACACCACAACAAATATGTGGGTTGTTGAGTAGAAAGAACAGATCCTTGATAGAGCTTTGCAAGTAACTATGCTAAGCGACTCAAACCTACCGAAATATTTTTGGGCAGATGCTGTAAACACAGCATGCTATGTTTCCAACCGGGTATCAATTCGGCGGCAATTCTTAAGAAAACTCTGTATGAACTCTACAAAGGAAGACAAAACAATATCTCTCACTTCCCACATTTTTGGATTGTAAGTGCTTTGTGTTAAACGCAATGGTAAGATAACCTGGAAAATTTGATGTAAAAGCTGATGAAGGTATATTTATCGGTTACTACTCTTTATCTAGTAAAGCTTTTTAGAATTTTCAATAAAAATAACTTTATTAGTCGAAGAATCAATGCATGTAACTTTTGATGAAACTAACCCCATAAAAGAGGAAAATATTATTTCTTGTGATGATGATATTTTTGAAAGCGATGATACAAACAAAGACCATCAAACGATCAACCAGGTCAAGAAAGGTGAAGTCAACATTGAAAGGCAAATGATGATCTTCCTAAAGAATGGAGAACCCATAGATATCATCCAATTTGATAACATCATAGTGATATCAATAAAGGAGTAACAACAAGATTAAAACTACAAGATGCATTGCTTAAACATGGCATTTTGTTTCTCAAATCGAACCCTCCAAAATTGGTGAAGCACTTAAAGATGATCAATGGATACTTGCCATGCAAGAAGAACTCAATCAATTTGAAAGAAGCCAAGTATGGGAACTTGTTCCTAATCCTGGAAATAAACACATCATTGTTACAAAATGGGTGGTTTAAAATAAACTTGATGAGAATGGCATAGTTATCCGCAACAAAGCTAGATTGGTCGCTCAAGGATACAATCAAGAGGAAGGGATAGATTTTGACGAAACATTTGCTCCGGTAGCAAGATTAGAAGCAATACGTTTACTACTTCCGTATGTTTATTTCATGCACTTTTGAGTTATATCAAATGGATGTGAAGAGTGCCTTTCTCAATGGATATATAAATGAAGAAGTCTATGTCAACCATCCACCTGGGTTTGAAGATTCCAAAAATCCTTCACATGTTTACAATTAAAAAAGGCTATGTATGGTTTAAAACAAGCTCCAAAGAGCTTGGTATGATAGATTAAAGCACCTTTTTATGTGAACGAGGATTGAAAAAAAAGGGAAAGTTGATAAAACATTATTGTCAAAAGAGATAATGGTCACACCTTATTGGTCCCAAATCTACGTTGATGATATAATATTTGGATCAACCAACAATGACATATGTGAAGAAATCTCTTCTATAATGCAAGGAGAATTTGAAAATGTCCATGATGGGAAAGTTAAACTATTTTCTTGGACTTCACATCAAACAACTTGAGCATGGCATCTTCATAAATCAGGAAAATATTGTAAAGAATTACTCAAAAGATTCAAAATGGAAAACTGCAAAGAAAGTGCAACTTGTTGGACTTTAGTCAACTTAATCCTAGTTTTGACATAATTAACAACATACAATATTCATACATCATATGATAGATCTAACAGTTTAATTGAGCAAGATTTCAGGAACCATAATCCAATCCTACACACTTGGATCAAATTGCTTGGAACACAAGAAATCAACAAAAGTTGAATTCTGACTATGTAAATCGATTGGGAAATCGATTTCATAACAAGGGTGTAAGGAAATCTTAAGTGTTTGTAAATGTGAAATCGATTAGGCAATCGATTAGCTTCATTAAAAATGAAAACTGCACAAGTCAGTAGCACTCTGATTTGGAGAGTAATCGATTGGGAAATCGATTGAACATTTCACAAATTAAACCTGATGGTAACACATCGATTGGTAAATCGATTGGATAAGTCACAGTAGCACTCCAGTGCTGAGGGAATCGATTGGGCAAAATCGATTGACAAAGTATCATTTGAAAAATGACCTCACCTGTGACAAATACAATCGATTGGACAATCTATTGTTGAAATTTTCAATTCTGATATAGTTTGGTTGCAATCGATTGGGAAATCGATTGAACTAAACACCAGGTAAGAACTTTTCAGGAACATGCTACCAAAGCGATTGACAAGTCGATTGACATCAAATAACTGAGTCACTGTTTTGAATTAAATCGATTGGCAAATCGATTGACATTAAAACTGAGTCACTGTTTTGAATCCAATCGATTGACAAATCGATTGACATCAAAAACTGAGTCACTGTTTTGAATCCAATCGATTGACAAATCGATTGACATCAAAAAACTGAGCCACTGTTTTGACAAAATCGAACACAATCGATTGGCAAATCGATTGAAATAAACTTTTTTGAAAACACAGTGAACTCTGAGATTGTGACCAAATCGACTCTGTGTTTTATACATCGACTCTGAGATTTGGCAAATCGATTGAGTAATCGATTGAAATTACTTTTATTGAAACAGTTTCCCAGAAATCGATTAGGAAATCGATTTATACAAGTCTGGACATGTTCTACTGAAAAGTGTTGCTTTTAAAGAATCGATTGGTAAATCGATTAGCTTGTATAGTTTCAAGATTAAAGAAAAACAAGACTCGCGATAATCGATTGGCAAATCGATTTAGCACCTTTTTATAACTTTACAAAATCGATTGGGAAATCGATTTCGTAGTTGGTTTTTCAGAAACTATATAAACTGTCTTTCAATCTTTATTCATATAATTTCATAACTTTCATAATTTCTCATAATGCTCTTAACTGTTCATAACAACAAACTAACAACTTCATAATTGTGATTACAGATTTCAATACGTTTTGTTGACAATCTAAGAGAAATGATAATGTGCTCATGAACAATCCTTGAGTATACAGATTTGTGAGGAGCAACATTCATAAAGATTGAAGACTCTTTTGTTTTACATCTTTTATTCATTCTGTAATAAATCTTTGAAAGGAATAGGACGCAAGAAAAGCCAGCTTGAAACTGGTGGCTACTTTCTTGGTTGAGAGGGCTCAACAAGAAAGAGTCGTACTTTGATTCTGTGATAGGCTGCTGAGTGTCTACAAGGATCAGAGGGTATTCAATAGGAAAGACATAATTAGAGATTGATAGGTTTCAGGGAGGAAACTGGAAAATCTTTGTAATTGATTCTTTCTATTGAAGGAGAAGAAAATCTGAAATCCGATTGGATTTTCAGGACTGGACGTAGGTTGTCGTTGACAACCGAACCAGGATAAATCTCTGTGTCTTCTTCTCTAACTCTCTCTCTCTTAAATTTCTCTATATGCTAACTTTGCATGCCTCAAAATTTTAAATTCCGCTGTGCACTTGATGCTGATTAATTTTGTAACGAAAACTGATATATTTTCTGTTATTGCGAGGTCACTGATATCAACAATTGGTATCAGAGCCTAACTTCTTGAGAGGTAACACTTATAAGAAGATGGCCTCGACTGACGTTCTGGGAGAAGGCGCTTCGTTAGCACGTCCACCAGCTTTCAACGGTACAGCCTACATGTACTGGAAGCAAAGAATGCTAATATTCCTGGAAGCAAGTGGCATAGACATCCTTGACGCTGTTTGAAAACGGTCCATACATTCCCAAGATTGCAGGAACTAACGACTCAATGATTCTCAAGCCTAGAGCCGACTGGTCCGATGAAGACAAAAAGAAGGTTGGTTTCAATGCGAAGGCGAAGAACATCATCACGTCCGCCCTATGTGCAGAAGAGTTCTTTAGAGTGTCCAATTGCAAGTCAGCAAAAGAGATGTGGGACATCCTCCAAGAAACGCACGAAGGTACTACTGATGTAAAGAGAGCTCGCGTGAATACGCTCATGCACGAATATGAATTATTTAGCATGAAGAAGGAAGAGTCAATCAGTGATTTGCAAACCAGATTCACACACATTGTCAACAACCTGCATGCACTAGGAAAATATGTGGATAACGAACAGCAGATTGGAAAGATTATGAGATGTTTAACCAGAGAATGGCAGCCCAAAATTACCGCAATAGCTGAGTCTAAAGATCTAGCAAAGATGACGACAGCAACATTATTTGGAAAATTAAGGGAACATGAAATGGAATTACATCGACTGGATGAATCAGAAATGGAAAATAGGAAAAAGAAAGGTTTATCTCTGAAGGTTCAAGCAAATCAATCAAAAACTGAATCCGATAGCTGCTCAAATGAATCCAGCAGTGACAATGAAGAACCAGAAATCGGACTGCTTGTCAAGAAATTTAAGAAATTTCTGAAGAAGAAAGATAACAAATTCAGAAAACCATCCAGCTCCAAGACTAGTGACAACAAGCAAATTACATGCTATGAATGTGGTAAGATTGGTCACATAAAGTCAGAATGCTACAAATTGCAGAACAAAAATAAAGCTGCAAAATCAAAAGGCAAAGAACCAGTCACCAAAACAAAGAAGGCGTATATTGCTTGGAACGATAATGATGAATCCTCTGCCTCTTCGGATGAAGAAGAAGCCAATATGTGTCTCATGGCAAATTCAGATTCAGAATCAGAAAATGAGGTTAGTTCACAATCTAATCCAACCTATGATGAACTTCAAGAAGCTTTCAATGAATTGCATGATGATTATGTGAACTCCATAAAACAGTTGTTAAGCACAAAGAAAATGCTTGAACAAATGAATGTTGAGCATAAAGAAATTGAAAATTTATGTGAACAACTGAAAAAGGATTCACAAGAAAAATCTGCAAAGTGCATTGAACTTGAAAATACTGTTGCATCATTAAAATCTGATTTGTTAAAGTTTGCTAATAGTAAAGATAAACTGAATGTCATACTTAGCAATCAAAGACATGTTCATGAAAAATCTGGTTTAGGATATACACCAAATATGCATGTTAAAAGGAATAAAAATAGATATGGTATTGGTTATATGCAAACCAGAAGTGTCAAACATGGTCAAAAATCTGCTATTGCTAAGAGTATGTATGATATCTTTACTAAGCCAAATCATCATTCATCCTTTAATGGCAAGTGTCATTTCTGTTGCAGAAATGGACATTTTGTGTCAAATTGCAAGTTTAAAAAATTAGCCAATAAGGGATGGAAGCAAATTTGGACAGCAAAGAAATCTGTGTTTGACACTAACCAAACAGGACCCAATTTAGATTGGGGACCTAAAACAAAATTCTGATTTTTGTTTTGCAGGTGTGCTTGACATCCACTAAGCACTCATGGTATTTGGATAGCGGATGTTCGAAGCACATGACAGGGACAAATCCAAATTCCTGTCCTTGACATTAAAGGAAGGAGGCTTTGTCAAATATGGAGACAACAATAGAGGAAAAATTATTGGAATTGGTGACATAGGCAATGAGTCAACTACAGTGATTAAGAATGTATTATATGTTGAAGGACTCAAGCATAACTTGCTAAGCATAAGTCAGCTTTGTGATAAAGGCTTTCAAGTAAGCTTCTCATCCCAATCATGCATCATTGAACATAAGGATGACAAAAACATAAAGCTGATTGGTAACAGAATTAACAACATCTACATGTTGGATTTCAATTCTGTACCAAGTGTTGTATGTTGCTTGTTATCAACCAAGATGAAACATGGCTGTGGCATAAACGCATTGCTCATATTCATATTAATCACTTGAATAAGCTTGTTAGCAACAGCTAGTAATAGGACTCCCCAATAGGAAGTTTCTAAGGATAGGTTGTGTGATTCA
>PGTU02011719.1:0-12587 GCA_002896215.2 Cicer echinospermum | reverse complement strand
TCGACAAGTCTCCAACCTCTCTTGAAAGAAGTCCACTCTCTCATCTATCTTCCCGATTGGAGTACTTCTCTTTTTCACATCTTACGTGAAGCTAACCATAATGTAGATTTCCTAGCAAAAGAAAGTTTGTGCGCCTTTCTAAATATATGTTTCTTTACTAAATTTTTTGCTTTAGTTAATAACATTCAACATACTAATTGTAAAGCGCTAAGTCCCTCTCCTCCTCCTCCTGTGGCTCGGATCCTGACGGATCATCTTTTGACATCCAAAATGGACGGTAAACACCCAAGTAACTTGACTTTATCTGTTTTTCAACCCGATACCCGAATCTATCCACCTGTTTAGTTTAAATTTGAATAAAATAAATAAGTTTTAAAACATTTTATTTAATTTTTTAAAATTTAATAATTTAAATATTTAAATATATAAATAAAGTAATTTATTTTTAATATTTTAATATTAATATAATAAATAAAATTAATTACAACAATAATAACATAATAAGTATTTTATCCAACTCACAAGTGTCAATTTAAGTACCATGTCATTAATGAGAATGTTACATCATAAAAAATAGTTGAGACTAAAAAAAATCTAAATAATTAGTTAATAGAGAAACTAAAAAGTAACTTTTACAAATGAGGGAACTAAAAGTTCAACTTTTATAAAATAATGGATTAAAATGTATTTAAGTATAAAAAAAAGTAAGGACTTTTTTGAAACACTTCTACTATTTAGTTTTTAACAATCATTTTATAAATCATCTTTAAAAATGAGTTTTTAGAAATATTATAAAAACAAAATCCGGATTTGCTATCTAAGTTTTGAAAATTATGTTGGAGAAGAGAAACAGATACAAGTGGTTTGGCAATCTAAATATCTTCAGCTGATTTGTTGGTTCCAGTGTGCATGTTATTCATAGTTGATTGTCGATCTATGAATTTTATTATGCAATTATGTTAAAATTATGTAGAAATGTATACTATGTTTTCAAATTTGTCTTTTTTGTTGTCTTAAATCGGGTATTTTTTTTCAATCTTCTAATACAAATTTTTAGGGTTTAAATATGTTTTTAATTCTTGCAAATATGTTTAGTTTTATTTTTTGGATTTAGGATTTAAGATAAAAGAAAAATAGGTGTATTAGTTAGCTTATTTATCTATGTCTTTGGTTTTTTAATTAATTAATTAGTTTTAAGTTTTTAATTAAATAATTAAATGAGTTAATAAAATGATTTTAAATTTTAAATTTTAAATATTAAATATTGTCTAGTCAACAACAATTACACAGTCATCATATGCTACTTCAGTCATGTCACTATTTTTTACCAAAAAAGATTTATAAAGAACTTTTTTAAAACTTGTTAGAACTTTTATAAAACTTGCTAGAATTTACATGGACTAAAATCAAAATGAAACATATTTACAAAGACAAAAAAATATATTTAAATCAAATTTTAATTATTCTCTTATTTCAATTTTTAATTTGACGTATTGGTTAGAGCTTAAATTGGAGAAATTCATGTTGATAGGTAACACTTACAAGGTAAAGAAACTTTTTTCCTTAGCAAGTTAAGATATCAATTGGTTTTTAAATTAATTAATTTTGTTGTTGTTTAACAATAGACAATATGAGACTTCATTTTGATTTTGCTTCGTTATTAACTGCATTTTTAATATTTCTATCTGAACAGTTAAATTATAAGTTTAATGACTTTATATGTGTATATTTTAAATTTAGAATTTTCTAGATTTGTAAGTAATATTGTTTAACATATTTATCGTCAGATTGTAAAACAGTTATTCGTGCCTTTTTGTGTTTCCCTTCTAATTGTTGGTGGTTGTTGTCTCCTCACTATGTCTTTGTGACTTACCCCTTCATGTTGTTTATTTTTTCAGATTCGCAGGCAGCTGAGTAGCAAGCTGTTTGTAGATTCAAGTTTTGACCATATTTCTTTTTGGCAGGGCTCTTTGATCGAGAACAGTTTTTTTTTGTAAAATATGTCGAGTCTAATGTAATTTGCAGCTATTTTGGAGTCTAGAAAGTCTTCTTTTTTTTTTTCATTATGGAAGTGTATTAAGAAAGTAGATTATGTTCTTTGGATTATGACTAATTGAAAGTTAAACATGGATTTTATAAATTTGAGAATGTTGAAGTTACAGAGGATACTCTGTCGAAATTTTGAGAAAGAGTATATATATTTTTTTGAAATGGTTAAAGAACGACTAAGTTGTTTAATTGTTAATTTTGTTGATAGGCTTGCTAAGCTAGGAATATAGCTTGTGCGCTGGTCACATCATTTAATTTTCGGGTCCTGACATCAACTATATCACTTATTAGCAACTATTGAGTATAGGAAAATCAGAGTTGTACATAAATACTTGTTGGGACTTATATGAAATGCAAGTTGTGCAAGATGTGTGCAAGTACTAAATTGAAGATCATACTATAACATAAGTTACGTAGTTTAGGTACCTTGGATTGGATCTACGGTGCATAGTGATAGAGAAACAGAATGGACACGTTAAATCATGTGAGGGCTAAACCTAGCTAGGTGAGTAAAGGCATTTATTTGTGATAAAAATGTGCTTCTTTAAGCTAAAAGAAAATTTTGCATAATATAAAACAATTTAGAGAGGGCAACTCTCTAAATTTAAAGAGTTTTCATGACTACTACCCATACAACATTGTTAGAGGATCCAAACACGTTCTGGTGAATGAGGGTGAAGATCGAACACGCAAACCTCCTTATCACTCCACTCCTACTCCCTCATCCATCCACCAAACCAACCTTTATCCTCCTCTCTTTTATATATATACGTATAGCACAATCCTTTATCTTTTTTTTTCTTTTCCATTTCACCCCTTTATCTCTTAGTTGTGGAGAGACACTTATAAACTTTAGAAACTATTAAAATAGCTTAGGAAAATCAAATCAAATAAAACTCACTTTAAAAATTCAAAAAAGACTGGAAATATAACATCAATCTCTTGAATTAAATGATTGAAGATCCAATTTTCTAACAAATTAGAGGGTTGACTGTTATGTAGGGAATTAATTATCCTACTTTCAGTAGTGGCATAGTAAAATTCAGAACAAATACTTATCCACACATTACTTGAACACAAATAACTTATATTAATGTTCAAATTACTGAGTAACATATATATAACTAGTTAGAACAAAACCAGTTTATTATTTGAATAATTAATTTGTAACATTGGTGCTTTCATATATCTAGGAGAAAGAGATATATATGTGTTTCTATCCAAATTTTATTAGCTTTCGTATAATTAATATTATTTGATAATTAATTATATTACATTTTGTTACATTGGACCACGATGAATCATAAAAGATGTGAAAAGAAGAACAAATGTTATATGAAGGAAAGATATAAACACAAAGACAAGAAATAAGAATAATAGAGGAAATTTTAACACTGAACAAATTGTATACATAGAAATGCTACGTAGTCTATATATTCTCAAGTATAAACTATATCCCTGAAGAGGAAATGATTCCTTATCCTTATAAACAAAAGCCTAAAAAAATAGAACAAAGCACAAAACAAACACACTAGTTTGCTTGTTCATCTGACAATCAACCGGTATCTCATTCAAATCAAAATCTTTACAACTCCTCTTGACCCCAATTGAGACTTGATTCCATTTTTGTTCACTCCTTCATTGTTCTCAACTTCCTTGTCTTTAGAATCTGAATCTCACCACTAATTTCTTGTCGTTGTTATTATTTTTGACTATTGTCACATGTGTCCTTGTTCTTTTGATTATTGATATTGGTCGAAAGTTTCAACCTTTTAGGGTCACTGCGAAAGACATATCGCAGAGTATTTGAGCAACATTATAAGTTCATAATCAATTATACTTTTTACTGCGTCGTTTCTTCGTTTGATGCGATCTTGGTGGAAAATATTCTGTAGATCAATAGTTGGTAGTATTGGTTGATCATCAGTATTATTACTCTGTTTCTTGGAATCAGGGGATGTTGTTTTGTTATTGGTGGCGGTTTGAATAGCCTTTGAATCTTTTTGAGAATGCGATCGCATGTGCCCATACAAAACTTTGTTTGATGGAAAACTTTGTGACATAGAACACATGCATGTTTGTGTTTGACATCATCATGATCATGAGGAGAAGATAAAGAGCAAGAATCGATGGTGAGTTTGTGTTTCTTGATTGGAGGTTGAAGAAGGTTGGAGCCGGTTGTGGGATGTTTTGTGGCCACCAAGGCATTGCCGGAGCTGAAAGATTTGCCGCACAAATCACAAATGAAGATTCTTGATCCATTCTTATTTCATTTCGTTTGTAAGTAGCGGCCAAACAAAATCATCATTCTTCATTGGTTTGTCAAAAGATTGACAAGAACGCTTCATGATGATGATCGATCTTCGATCTTCTCTCTCTGCTCAGCACAGAAATGCAATTGCAAAGGATATTGATATGATTGCAGAGCGGAGTGAGTGAGTGAAACGTATCATTGAAAGCAACCTAGGCCTTATTTATATGAAAACACGGTTTCCTATGTTTTTCCTTCTTTTGAGTATTTTTTCAAAGGGTTGTGTTTTATTTTCTCCTTATTTATATAATTACCTTATTTTTTATTATTCTATTATAAAATTTGTGAAGGAAAATTCAGATTCGAGTTCAGAAAATTTATAATTATTAATTTGTTAGCATGAGTTTGACAAAAAATTATTAAGAAAAGCTAAAAATGCTAATTATAATATAGCAGACATATTATTAATCATGTCCACACATTGGGTGTCACAATTTTAACAATGAGTTTAATTTTCTAAATATATAGCTGATTTTATATATAGATATTAAAAAAAGTTAATATTGTTAACGATCTAACAGTTACGATTGATTGATATTATAAAAAATCTTGGCACTAACAATGTATATAAATTAAATTCTTCAATAATTAATAGTATTTTTACGGAATTAGCATTATTAATAGTTATAAGGTCTACATATTATTTAAAAAAGATTAACAAAAATTTAAATTTATAGTTCCAAATATATAAAAAAAATGTTAATATTATGATATATTTTATACTACATGGTAATATTTATAAACAACATTTTTTTCATTTTTATTTTGTTAAAATATGATTTAGATTATTGCATTAAAATATTTATTTTTACATAATAAAAACAAATATTTATTTTGTTGTAAAAAAACTTACAAATTGGAAGATAATAACTTGTCTTTTACAGGTAAGATTATTTTTGCATAATCTTCCCTCTCTTGCATCCTAGGAATATATATAATGCAGACTTCCTTGATCTCGACTTCCACGTGTAACCAAACTTAGAAGATATGCCAATATTTTATTTGGTGAAGCATTGAAGAACAACACAAATGTCATATGTTATCATAGGATAAGGTGTACTCTCCAAAAAAGGAAGGCAGACTTGGAACCAACAAACATGAGATTTCTTAACAAACATCAGGTTTTTCATTTTAGAAATTAACTAATGGAAAAAATCTTGACTAATGCAACACAAAAGGGACACAAAATGACTTCGGACGATATGTGTCCTCGTTGCAATTCTAATCCTGAATTCATAATGCATATAATCTATGATGTGAACAGGCGTGTGAATTTTGAAATAGCATCATAAATCCATATTAGAGGAGTCGTTTATTTAGCTTGACTATGCATGCTAGGTTTGAGTGCAATTTCACTACTGATAATATTGGTTGTGTTCCTTGGTCGTCACTGAAGGTGCAAACACGAGAAAGTGGGTTGAATAGTGTTTGTCTAAGTGGATTCTTGTTAATTATTTATTCAAAAACTGGTTCAAGTTTGGTGATTTTAACTAACACAGAGGCAGTAGCAAGCATGCTTAAGTAATCAAGATAGCAGCAAGTAAAGAGTGGAGAAGTAAAGTCACTACAAGAAAAATTGTTGTTAATTATGGCAGATTTTATCTTTACTTATGACAAGTACGTAGGTAACGTGATATTACTCACGTATTACCCACAAACAATGTTCGTAGCTATTTCGCTCGTAGGAGAATATTTACTGACGACAAGCAGTGAAATAAACATACTTAAGGAACGTCCGTTGCAGTATGACTCACCGAGTCTTCGTAGGTAACGTTACTCATAGATTTTCCGTGGGTAAAAACGTAGGTAACATTACTCACGTATAATCCATGAAAAATTCTACCTATTTCTAAGAGTAAATAAAGCTAAAGGTCTTAAATCAACGAGATGAAATAAGACAAGCACTTTTTGAACAATTGACACATCTTTGATTTCTTTAAGTTATATTCTCTCCAAACTATGCTTATTTAGAGTTGTGTTTGGATGAACTTGTGAAAATTATTGAGTGTAGAAGAAAGATGGACATATTGTTGTTTTACTTATATTTCTACAAAATGGACCCCATAAATGAAGGCATCAAAATGGAGTTTATGCATGAAAAATATTCAAACAACTTGTAGTACATTGGAAAAATAATCTAAAAACACAGTAAATAAGTGAAGCAATTGGATATGTAAGTACATTGCTGACCACCAACTGATTAAAATAATAAAGATCATGATATTCATACAGGAATGACAAGAAGCAATGTTATGACCTTATTACCAGGATCAGTTAGCAATCCAAATGGTAAGCATGTCCAAATCTGGCCACGAGTTCCCCATTAAACCTTTTGCTCCTATCATATTAGCAGTTGCAAATCCCTGATTCGAATTAAATGAAACTAATTGACATGAAAGGATGATGGAACAACATATCACAGATTGAGAATCAACATAATGACATATATACAATAGTAATGCAGGAAAAATACAAGAAAAATACCTCTTTAATACAATCCAATATGGCAAAATATCTTAACATATTCCTTATCTAAGCTACTGCAACATTACAGAGAAAAAACTTAACAAACATATTAAAAAGAAGAGTGTCGCTGTTAGTGACTGCTAGAGGCAATTTTTAGTTGTTTGTTGGTATAAACTTTTATTTGAATGATTGAAAGTGTTGTTAACAAGTGTAACTCAATTAAGATCAAGCATTATAACTTACTATGTATTCACTCATTAATCATAAATATCTAAATATCTTCAGAAGAAACCAATTCCAAGGTCATCTGGATGATGCATATAAACAATCAATGTTTGAAGGATAATAATGTGGAAAAGCAACAAAGAAAATAAATAATGATGATGATGATACAAAAAATTCAGTGCTTAGTGGAGCAAACAAACTACATTCATAGAATCTCTACTAACATACAAAAGCCAGAACTTATACAAATATTTTGATTAATACATCAAAAGAAGATTTTTTTTAGTCATAAAAAAAACTTGTATGCAAAAGCCTAGACATAAACTAAACTACAATCATGCACGTTCATTTCAAGAACTTGGTACATTCATTCCATAAGACCACTTATCAAATTTGAGGGCAATGACAAACAAACACTACAAATATATATATATATATATATATATATACACGAAAAAATTTTAAAAAATAATATTTTACATTCAAGGAAAATTTATCCCGTTTTCAGCATGTTCTAATTGATCAGTTTTAAAACAGTTAAAACTCTTGTTAAATCACAATATTTCACTAATTTCTAGATGCAAATGAACGCTTTCAAAATGTTGATCTACAGTCAGATTCAAATTAACACTCTTGTTAAATCACAATATTTCGCTTATTCCTAGATCGATTCGAATTCATAGAGTAAAACATAAATTGTTGATCTACAGTCACACAAAACAATCCTTGATTCATGCCATGTTTAGCTAATAAATCAAAAACCGAGAATGAAAAAAGACATCAGATCAACAAGAACAACATAATATAAGTTAAATTAGGCATCAATATTGAAAAATGAGATGAAAAAAACTGTTCTTTTACCGAAAATCTCATTCATTCTTTTTTTCCATACCCTTTTTCAGGAGGAACGATCACAGTTTGCTGCAACCATCAATTCAGAGAACAAGAAAAGTCACGGCTTAGCTAATAATTACACTCAAAAAAATTGACCTATCGTGACACACAAAAATAATTTCACTAAAAGTTAAAAACTGGTGTAGGTATAAGTCAATAATACTTTGAGTGACACTCAAATCTGGTGTCAACTTTAAGGGGGCGGCCTGCTACACTTTTGAAGATTGTCACTACATGTTCAGAGGATTGTCACTATATGTTTTTTATTTCTACCTACAATAATGACTGTCACTAAAACCTTAGATAAATACAAATAAAGATTTAGTCTATTCCTACAGTATCATCTGTCACTAAAACCTATAAAATATAAATAAAATATTATCTATTCTACGGTATGTCTGTCACTAAAACTTATTATTATTTATTATATTTTTTTATTTTATCTCCCTACTAATTGTAATTCTAAACTATTATTAACAGTTAAAATTAAATTTAAATTTCTAATTTATTTTTTATTAACTAATGTCATTGGAAACATACAATAAATATAATTTAATTTTACTAATTCTATTAAAACATACAATAAATAGTTATTTTGCTCTAAAAGATTCAATAAATTTTCAAAAGAAACTACAATGATTCCTTAACATTTATTGTGATACAACAGCAAACTAATTTTCATAGAGATAATAATCATCTGAAATTTCCATATCACTACTGCCTTTTATAGCATCTTTTCCTTGAAACTCTATAATTTATCGTAGCCTTTGATACATAAGTGTTCTTCCATTAATCCAAATGCAATTGACCTTGTTTTTGAAAATTTTAAACAATTCTCAAGAGTGTTTACCATCATTTCTTAATAAGAAACTTAATAATTAAATTGTTCTTACAAGAAGAAACTTATTTATCGAATCAAATATTGGAAAAACATTAAACTACAAATAAAGGACTTTTGTTGCTGAGGAAAACAGATGACATTCTTATATAATTGAGAGTACACTTCCTTATTTTATTGCTAAAACTTTCCTTCATTAATAACTAAAATAATACTATGATAGAACTCATTATCAATTTAACTTACAAACAACTAATTTAAATTATACTATTCTGGCAAAATAATTGATCAAGACATGCTTATTTGTAGCTGCATGGGGAAGCATATGTCATAGGGAAAAAGAACCAGCATTCATATAAGAAAACAACCTCTTCAAGTCAAAAATATTTCCAGAACACAAATAAAAAAGCATAAAAGAAACAACCTCTTCAAGGTCAAAACATATTTCCAGAACACAAAATAAAAAGCATAAGTATCAAAGTTACTTTGATCCATACTAATTTCATGGCATGTGGCAAACAAGTAGGACCTAGAATTCACAAAAAAAATGGTTTGTACTGATAGGTAGCCATCTCCCTTGCCAAATTATTCCGCCACAAGAACCATTAGGAACAATGAGTCTCACTTATTTGTTTTTGGCTCAAACTTCATTGTCATCCTCGCTATGAAGCTAATATTAAAAAGGAAAATTAAGCTCAGAAGCAAGCAATGGGAGACATCTTTATTTCAGTAACTAAATAAATCAATATCACCGGGTCAGTGATTACCTCAGTGAGCAACTTCGAAAGAATGAGCTCTACAGCTCTTAGTATTTCATTGATTGCAACAGATAACCATGATAATCCTATCAGAAGTTTCCAGGGAAGAATTCATTATTGCATGACAACTGGATTCGCGCTCCAGATTGTGACTGAAAATCAGTGATAGTTGAACCACCCTTTCCAATAACAGAACCAGCTGCGGAGTTTGATACCAGAAACCTAACATATGTTGGCTTTTCCACAGAATCATCTGAAAGAATTTTTAAACATTATGCAAAAATTATCGCAAATAATCTTTTAAGTATTTAACAGATCCAAGTTAAAGTGGTGCAGTTGGGGGAAACAATTTGGATTTCATAGTTTTGATAAGCACCCTGAAAATTGACTAAAAAAAAGTATTCTGAAAATTATATCATTGCATTTTTTCCAGGAATAAATACTTTATACCAATCAAGCAAAACAAAACAAATGGAGAGTTTATACTTCAAATACCTGCCTTACTAGGAAACAAAGTCCTAAGTTAATCACATGACAGTGTGAACTGTGAAGGTTCCCTTGCCTCTCGGTAAATGAGAGGTTAGTACTTAGTAAACATTTGAAGTGGTAATTTGAAACAAGCATTCTATAGCATAATTCTCTTTTCCATATTTTACATTGAAAAACAATTTTTCCCAGATTATGAAAACCAAGTATGCTTTCCTTCCATACACAATATGAAAAATAAAATCACAAGACAAACTCAATACTAAATTCTCCACTCCCAATTCCAAGTGAATACCATACCAGATTAAACCTTAGAAAAAATCCCCTCAAAGATAATAGCTAGTGTGAAATTTCAGTTACATGATAAATCTCAAGTTCTTATTCGGTAATAATATATTCTAGAATATGGCTTATATTTATCCAAACCAAAATTAACTCCAAATCTTTCTCATAATAAAAACTTGTCTGAAAATTTCCATTTAACCTTAGTCCTTGTTTGATGCACATTGAAAATGGTGAAAACAAACTGTCGCTTGTGGCTAAACTCAACAGAAAAAAACAAACACGGCGTAAGAAATTAAAAGAGAAAAAAACACACTATATTTTCATTCACATCAATTAACTTCGCGAGCATACTTTTATATTGTTTGACATATCCAAAATAAAGAATGAAGAAACGTATAGATTCAGAACAATTACTTCACTCCAAAATCATAATGTTAAAATAATCATTCAATTACCAAAACAGAACGGCAAAAACAAATAAATAGTAAAATTAAAATTACTACAAAAAATTAATGCACAAAAACTATTCTACTTATTTAATTAAGAAAATTCAAATCTAACAAGTGGAAATTTAAATCATTAGGGTTAAGAATGAAAACGTTGACCACGGTGAAATAGCAGCACCGACATTGAGTAACCTAACTACATTACAAGTGCATAATACTAGAGAGAGAGAGAAAATAGATCAGATCGGAAGAGATAGATACCTTGAGAAGGTGATTTCAGAGGAAGTGAAGTAGCGCGCTGCTTCCTTGGTCCTTCCGGAGAAATAGAAAAACAGAAAAATAAAAGGTATAGAATCTTGCAAGCCATCAAAACCCATCAAGAATAATCTCAACACCGGAGGATTAACAGTTAGATATAACAACTAATGAGCTCCCATCTTAATAATCATGCATTTCTCATATACCTAAAATCAATGGAGGAATGATAGAATAAAACTACTCAAGTTCCAACAAAGAAAGTATTATTACCCAAAAAGCAATCAGCAAAACACTGATTTATCAGTTGTTAGAGTAATTACAATTAGAAAAATCATGCATTTCTCGTATAACTGAACTAAATTTTAAACAAAATGGTAGATAACTCCAATTAAAAAAATCAAACAAAATGAAAAACATTTCTTCAACCTTTAACCAATAACAATGGAGACTGAATAAACATAATTGTCGTTGTGATAAACTCATTTTCGCTAAGTTCTTTAAACTCTAAATGGTGAGGGTTTATCTGTTCCTTCAAAGAGAAATGCTTCCACCATTGAAGAAATGAGAAAACTAAAATATTGATTAAACAAGCATCAATCCAAAGACAGAGTACACCACAGTGGAGATAGGTATGGTCAAAAGATGAAATTGAAGAATTTTCTTTTCCATCACTGGCAAATAGTGTACTACATCACCACTAAATTGAGTGAAGTAATCCAGGAAAGACAGACTTGGAACCAACCTAATTTGGTTGGTATGATCAATAAGATTATTGTGGTTAAAATTCCTATTTTATAATCCACCAGGGTCAATTCAAATTTCAAATCTGAGTTGACTAAGCACTTTGAATCTTAGTGTCGGCGTGCTTTGGACATTGGTATCATAAACTGGGAGGATAAACTCAAGCTATTTTCTGGTCCTTACAAACCTAGATTTGTTGGTCATTCACATCTATACCATGAAATGTAAATCTAGAAGAGATGTGTTTGATCGTTTAGCTTAGTTGCCTCACATCTAAAATGATGAAAGCACCTCAATACATAAGTCTGGTTCTAATATGAATTTGGGTTGGCTTTATTTTTACTAAAAACCTAACCATGAACACCTCTAATGGTGCCCATACTTTCCAATGAAAATACCGAGTAGTCATGTAGACTACTAAACTGCTTAATGACTACGGCAGATCATACCTGTAAATAATTTCATTGAGACAATATCTAACAGCTTTGGTTCAAAGCTCAATCTTGAGGTTTCATGGCAGGGAAGAGGAGGACCTCCTGTAACCAAAAGGACATACGGTTATAACATATTTTCAGCATAAAGTGATCATGCAAATAGATACAGAGAGAAAAGAAAAAGAACCTTAATATTTTGTGAATCAGTCAATAACATGGTCAACCGATCAATACCCAAACCCCAACCACCAGTTGGTGGCAAACCATACTCCAAAGCTGTACAAAATGTTTCATCCAAGGCCATTGCTTCATCATCACCTGATTGCCGATCCTGAGATGCAAAACAAATAAAAACTATTATTTTAAGAGAAAAAATGGCCACCCATATTTGAGCAT
>PGTU02011717.1:0-19860 GCA_002896215.2 Cicer echinospermum | reverse complement strand
CTTCACCAAATCGATTTCCCAATCGATTGGCTCAGTGAAAATTCTCAGTTTGAGTTAGATGTTCGATTGTTCATTAACTTATCCAAGTCTTGATTTGTTATGTGTTAATTGGGAGATTGAGAAACTTCATTTTACTTTCATTTTGAATTGGCAAAGTATTGTATGAACTTTTCGCATATTGAAAATCCTGCTAAGGTGCATGCTTGGTTGTAAAGTTATTTTTAGCATTCAAACTTAAATGTTATGTGTTAACTGTTATTTTTCGGTTGGTGACCTTTACAATTATTGTGGAAATCTGGGCTTTGCCCTCAGATGAGAGTCAGGACGATCTTACCGGTTCGTACCCTACGGACGGAAATGGAGATGGGAACGCTTGACTGCAGCTACGATAGGGGGATCTCACGGGGCGCGTGGAGATCAGTCAGGGTGTTTAGTTGTGTTGTAAAATGATCAGATTAGGTTGGCATAGAGAGATCAGATGTCTTTCTTTTGTATTGCATCTATTTTAAAATGGAAGACTGTACCTATACTAATATTGTCAGCTTGACATGTTATTTTCGATGGGTTACATGTACCATTTGTTGTTGGGTAAATGGTTTGGATTTATAATTGGAGTAACTTTTCCGCTGCCTGTAAATTATAATGACTCAATTATTTATCCAAAGGCATTTCTTTATTTATTTCTCTGCTTTATTTTAAATTCTTTCGAAAAAAAAAATATACCCTCGCTTTGAAAAACGGGGTGTTACAGGTCTTATCCAAATACCATGTAACCTTTTCAATTGCATCTAGTTTACAATTGATTCTCCGAAAATTAGAGTGGTCTTTGTAGATTCTTCATTAACAAACGAAACTTTGAAATGTTTCAGAATCTTGGTAATCAGCTTTGGATAAGGTAACATAAGCTTGCTCTGTGAAGCTTCCAGCATGTGCCTTAGCACAATCCAAGTCCAGCTCATCCTGAGCTCCTTTGATAAACCCCATAACAGTAGTCTGTCCAATTTCTGAACTACTGCATGGTTGCCTGAACGAGGTACAAGCATCCTGGTCAGCGTGTACATCAGCATCCGATGTTGGACCTTCATTTGACCGATAGGTAATGAAATGGTTTCCACACAAAACCATCAATCATCAGGTACTTAACTGCAGCATGCCTGTCAACAGATTCTTCCCAACCTTCGTCAGCCGTATCAGCTTCAGAACTGCCATCGATAGATTTTCCGTAAAAAGGCAATCCTGATAAGGTGGAAAAATCATCAAAGGACATAGCAATCCTTTTACCTTTGACTTGAGCCTTAAAACCTTCTTCAGTCAGCTTAAACGTAGAATAAAATTCTCTTATCAAACGTGGATAACTGTCGAGTGTAGAAGATAGAAAGCTCTCAAGACCGTGAAATCGCAGATGATTCTGAAACGTAAAACCGTCTGTATCAAAGTATGCAAAATCCAGAGTTCTACCCTCATGGATTTTTCTCTTCAGAAAGTCTGATGGTATAGAAGGTTCTGCATCTTTTTCCTTGGATGCAGGAACTTTCTTGGCAGGGGGTGAAGAAACAGGTTTCTTCTTCCTCTTTTGTGAAATTTCCTTCATGTCATCAGCCATGAGTTTTTCCGTTGGGGGTTCCTTTCGCTTTTTAGGCTTTTCTTTAATAGGAGCGGGTGCCTTGCCTTTGTCTTTGGCAAGTATTTTATGTGTAGGTATGGGTACTCTTTTTGTTAGAGTGGGTGGAGGTGAAGGGGTTTCACTGGTTGAAGATGATGAAGGTGAAGGAGTGCGTGCCTGGGTTTGTTTTACTCGTGCCATACTCGTAGATTGAAGTAGATAGAATGTAGATAGCAACAAAATAACAATAGCAGAGACAGAAGGATGAAGCAGACAGAGAAAATTAGTGAAATCTGAAGAAATGCAGTGCAGAAATCGATTGATAACTGTTCCTATTTAAACCCTTAAACGTGTAAATCGATTCCCAAATCGATTAGGTTACCGTTGCTGGTAATGTCAATCGATTTAGTAATTATTACACACAATGGCTAGTCACAACGGTCATATTTCAAATCGATTCCCAAATCAATTTCCAGTTTTACTTAATCGATGTCCAAATCGATTGTCTTAACGTTGAAAGAAGAACTTGTCGATTTCCCAATCGACGCTCGGGCAAGTTAAAACAAATTTTCTGAACTTTGAATTCTGGGGCCAACGCAATCGATTCCCAAATCGATTTTATAAACCATTTACCATGCTGGTAATCGATTCCCAAATCAATTTAACTGGAGAAACAATTGCAAACACCAGAAATCCTATGAAAGAATCAACGGTCATACCTCACTAGGATCAATGATCCCTAGTTTCATCCTTATATACAGAAAACTTTCTCTTGGTAAAGCTTTTGTGAAGATGTCAGCTAGCTGTTCGGCAGTGTTAACATACTCAAGCTTAATGATTCCATTTTGAAGTGATCTCTTATAAAGTGATGTCTTACTTCAATGTGTTTGGTCCTGGAGTGCATTACTGAATTCTTGGTTATACTTATTGCACTTGTGTTGTCACACATGATAGGTACTGTTCCCAAATCAACACCAAAGTCCAATAAGTGTTGTTTCATCCAAAGTATCTGAGCACAACAGCTCCCAGCTGCAATATATTCAGCTTCAGCAGTTGATAAAGCAATGCTTGTCTGTTTCTTACTAAACCATGACACAAGAGAGTTTTCCAAGTAAATGACAAGTTCCTGAGGTACTTTTCCTGTCGAGTTTACATCCGGCAAAGTCTGAATCTGAGTAACCAACTAAGGTACAAGTTGATCCTTTTGGATACCACAATCCAAGACTCTTAGTTCCTACCAAGTATCTGAAAATTCTCTTAACTGCACTGAAGTGAGATTCCTTTGGATTTGATTGATACCTTGCACACATACAAACACTGAACATGATGTCTGGTCGGCTTGCTGTAAGGTAGAGCAAAGATCCTATCATACCACGAAATCTAGTAACATCTACAGGTTTACCTTTCTCATCTCGGTCTAAGTAATTTCCTTGACACCTGGGTGTATCAATGGATTTAAGATTTTCAAAGTTAAATTTCTTTATCAAATCAGAACAGTATTTAGATTGACTAATGAAAATGCCTTGCTTGCTTTGGTTAATTTGAAATCCCAAGAAATATGACAGTTCACCCATCATTGACATTTCAAATTTACCTTTCATCAGATTTTCAAATTCTTTGCACAATTTATTATTTGTATATCCAAATATTATGTCATCAACATATACTTGGACAAGAAAGATATCATTTCCAGTAGTTTTTTGTGAAAAGGGTCTTGTCAACATTTCCTCTTAAAAAGTTTTGTTGAATAAGGAAATTGCTGAGCTTCTCATACCAAGCTCTTGGAGCTTGTTTTAACCCATAGAGGGCCTTTGAGAGCTTATACACATGATTAGGAAAATCAGGATTTTCAAAACCAGGTGTTTGGCTAACAAAAACTTCCTCTTGAAGGTCACCATTGAGAAAGGCACTTTTCACATCCATTTGATAAAGACTAAAGTCCATTATACAAGCATAAGCCAATAAAATTCTTATGGCTTCTAATCTAGCTACAGGGCATAGGTTTCATCAAAATCTATTCCCTCCTCTTGACTATAACCCTTGGCTACTAGTCTAGCTTTGTTCCTTGTTATCACACCATTCTCATCCAACTTGTTTATGAACACCCATCTGGTTCCTATGACGTGCTTACCCTCTGGCCTAGGTACTAAACTCCACACCTTGTTTCTCTCAAACTGGTTTAACTCCTCTTGCATAGCAAGTATCCACTCACTATCCAACAGGGCTTCCTTAATGTTCTTAGGTTCAATCTGAGATACAAAGGTTGTAAAGTTACAAAACTGACTAAGGTTTCTCCTAGTTGCAACACCTTTAGAGATATCGCCTATAATGTTGTCTAAGGGTGGTTTCTATTGAACTTCCATTCCTTAGGTAACTCACTAGTTTCTATAGGTTCTACAAGGTCTGATCTAGTTGGAGGATCAGCTATAGGTTGTTCTAGTGGTTCAGACTCTACAACTTCGTCCAAAAAGTCATCAACCTTAGAAGGAGTTTTGTTCAAGTTTTCTATAAATAATTCATCAAACTTTACATGAACTGACTCTTCTAAGGTCTTTGTTCTTTTGTTGTAGATTCTATAGGCCTTACTAGTTTGGGAATCTCCTAGAAAGATACCTTCATCTGCCTTAGGGTCAAACTTTCCTAGGTGTTCTTTGCCATTGTTCAACACAAAGCACTTACAACCAAAGATTCTAAAGTAGGAAAGGTTTGGTTTTCTACCCTTGTAAAGCTCATAGGGTGTTTTCCTAAGCAGGGGCCTAATAAGAACTCTATTGACAACATGAGTGGCTGTACTAATTGCATCTGCCCAAAAGTACTTAGGTAGGTTGGAGTCCTTAAGCATAGTCCTAGCTAACTCTTCTAGGGATCTATTTTTCCTCTCCACTACCCCATTCTGCTGTGGTGTCCTAGGGGCAGAATATATGTGGTTGATTCCATGTTGTTCACAATAATTTTGAAAAGAATCCTTTTGGAATTCACCTCCATGATCACTTTTAATTGAAACAATTTTATGGTCATTCTCATTTTGAACCAAAGCAGCAAATTTCTTAAAAGTTGAGAATGTATCACTCTTATGAGCCAGAAAATATGTCCATGTGAACCTTGAATAGTCATCAACCAGCACATATCCATAAAGGTTACCACCTAAACTCTTAACTTGGGCAGGTCCAAAAAGGTCCATGTGTACTAACTGCAAAACTCTATTTGTTCTAACCAAATCTATAGAGGGAAATGGAGTCTTAACCAGTTTGCTTTTCTCACATGAGTCACACAGTCTATCCTTAGAAAACTTCCTATTTGGTAGACCTATAACTAGTTGTTTGCTAACAAGTTTATTCAAATGATCTATATGAATATGAGCTATACGTTTATGCCATAGCCATGTCTCATCTGAATTAGATAACAAGCAGCATATAGTACTTGGTACAAAATTGAAATCTAACATGTAAATGTTATTAACTCTGTCACCAACTAGCTTTATGTGTTTATCATCTTTATGCTCAATAATGCAAGATTGTGATGAAAAACTTACTTGAAAACCTTTATCACATACTGGCTTATACTCAGCAAGTTGTGTTTTAGTCCTTCAACATATAACACATTTTTGATTACTGCAGTTGACTCATTGCCTATGTCACCAATTCCAATAATCCTTCCTCTATTGTTGTCACCATATTTGACAAAAACCTCCTTCCTTTAATGTCAAGGACAGGAATTTGGATTTGTCTCCTGTCATGTGCTTTGAGCATCCGCTATCTAAATACCATGAATGCTTAGTGGATGTCAAGCACACCTGCAACAAACAATCAGAATTTTGTTTTAGGTCCCCAATTTAAATTGGGTCCTGGATGGTTAGTGTCAAACACAGATTTCTTTGCTATCCAAACTTGCTTCCATCCTCTATTGACTAATTTTTTAAAATTGCAATTTGACACAAAATGTCCCTTTCTGCAACAGAAATGACATTTGCCATCAAAGGATGAATGTTTGTTTGGTTTAGTAAAGATGTCATACATACTCTTAGCAATAGCAGATTTTTGATCATGTTTGACATTTCTGGTTTGCATATAACCAATACCATATCTATTTTTTTTTTCTTTTAACATGCATATTTGGTGTATATCCTAAACCAGATTTTTCATGAACATGTCTTTGATTGCTAAGTATGACATTCAGTTTATCTTTACTATTAGCAAACTTCAATAAATCATATTTTAATGATGCAACATTATTCTCAAGTTCAATGCATTTTGCAGATTTGTCATGTGAATCCTTTTTCAGTTGTTCACATAAATTTTCAATTTCTTTATGGTCATTTCTCATTTGTTCAAGCATTTTCTTTGTGTTTAACAACTGTTTTATGGAATTCACATATTCATCATGCAGCTCATTGAAAGCTTCTTGTAGCTCATCATAGGTTGGATTAGATTGTGAACTAACCTCATTTTCTGATTCTGAGTCGGTATTTGCCATGAGACACAAATTCTCTTCTTCTTCATCCGAAGAGGCAGAGGATTCTTCGTTGTCATTCCATGCAATATAGGCTTTTCTGGTTTTGGTGACTGGTTCCTTGCCTTTTGGTTTTGTAGCTCTATTTTTTTTCTGCATTTGTAGCATTCTGACTTTATGTGACCAGATTTACCACATTCATAGCATGTGATTGTCTTGTTGTCACTAGTCTTAGAGCTGGATGGCTTTCTGAATTTGTTATCTTTCTTCTTCAGAAATTTCTTAAATTTCTTGACAAGCAAACCAATCTCAGGCTCTTCATCAGTCTCACTGCTTGATTCATCTGAGCAACTTTCTTCTTCAGTGTTTGATTGATGCGTTTGGCCTTTCAAAGATAGTCCTTTCTTTTTCCTGCTTTCTAGTTCTGACTCATCTAGTCGATGCAACTCCATTTCGTGCTCCCCTGAGTTTTCCAAATAGTGTTGCTGTGGTCATTTTTGCTAGATCTTTAGATTCAGCAATAGCAGTTATTTTGGGCTGCCATTCTCTAGTTAGACACCTCATAATCTTTCCGATCTGCTGTTCATTCTCCACCTGTTTTCCCAGTGCATGAAGTTGTTTATCACGTGTGTAAATCTCATCTGTAGATCACTTATAGATTCATCTTTCTTCATGCTGAACAATTCGTATTCGTGCATAAGTGTATTTACGCGAGCTCTTTTCACATCTGTGGTTCCTTCATGTGTTTCTTGAAGAATGTCCCACATTTCCTTTGCTGATTTACAGTTTGATACCCTAAAGAATTCTTCTGCACACAAAGCAGATGTTATATGTTCTTAGCTTTAGCATTATAACCTACCTTCTTTTTATCGTCCTCAGACCATTCGGCTCTGGGCTGGGGATCATCGAGTCATTTGTTCAGCGATCTTGGGAATATATGGGGCCATTTTCAACAGCGTCAAGGATGTCTATGCCACTGGCTTCCAGGAATATCAGCATCTTGTGCTTCCAGTACATATAAGTTGAGGCCTTCTCCGAGAAAATCAGTTGAGGCCATATTCCTTTTATGAGTTTTACCTCTCGAAAAGTCAGGCTCTGAGCCCAATTGTTGATTATTATGACCTCGAAATAATCAGAATATATCAGTCTTTAATCAAATTATGCAATATTACATACACAGCGGAATTATAATGCGACATACAAGATTAACAATTAAAAGTAAAAAGATAAGGGATAGAATGCACCAAGATTTATCCTGGTTCAGTTGTCAACGAGACAACCTACATCCAGTCCTGACAATCCAACTGGATTTCAGCTTTTCTCCAATAGAAAGAATTTTGAATTGTTTACAGATTGTCCAGTTTCCTCGAAACCTATCTATCTCTCACAATCTTTCTCATATTGCTCACCCCTTGATCCTTGTAGTCACTCAGCAGACTCACACAAAATCAAAGTACGGCTCCTTCTTGATGAGGCCTCTCACCCAAGAAGATCGCCACCAGTTTCTAGCTGGATTTCTAGCAGTCGTTTCTTTACAAAGTATTTATTTCAAACAAAATAAAAGAAGTACAAAAAAAAGTCTTCAATCTTGAACAATGTGTCTTCTCACGAATCTGGTTATTCAATGATGGATTATGAGAACATTGTCTTTTCTCTCAAGAATACTTTTTCAGCTCTCTCAATGATTAAGGATAATCTTTTTGGCTTTGATCTGAAAAAGCAATATCAGAATGTTAACAATGTGTTCTTAAGAGTTCTTCAGTATTATGAAGAATATTCAAGATGTTATTCAAGTGTATACATGTGTTGTATTGTGTTAATGAGAATTTTTTGAGAGAATGATTGAAAACAGTTTATATAGTTTCTGAAAAACAACTAATAAATCGATTTGCCAATCGATTCATTAAAGTTATAAAACAGGTCTAATCGATTTGCCAATCGATTATCGCGGGTCATGTTTTTCTTGAATCTTGAAACTACATAAGCCAATCGATTTACCAATCGATTATTTTAAAAACACTTTTCAGTAAATTATGTTAAGACTTATATGCATCGATGTCATAATCGATTGCAGGTGTTTTTGTTCAAATTAAAAATCACACCAATCGATTACTTAATCGATTTACTAAGTCTCATAATCGATTTACAAAATACGCAGAATCGATTTGGCCACAAGCTCAAAGTTCACTGTGATTTCAAAAAGGTTCATTCAATCGATTGTGTTCAAGACTGTGACTTAGCTATTTTGGTGTTAATCGAAGTGCCAATCGATTTGTTTGTATTTGCCTGAAAAGTTCTTACTTGATATTTAGTTCAATCGATTTCCCAATCGATTGCAACCAAACTTAACATGATTGAAATTTTCACAATAGATTGTCCAATCGATTGTCTTTGTCACAGGTCAAGTTATTTTTCAAGTATTATCTAAGCAATCGATTTGCCCAATCGATTACCCTAGAAAATTGGATCTTCACTGTGACTTGGCCAATCGATTTGCCAATCGATTTGCCAATCGATCTACACCCTTGTTATGAAATCGATTTCCCAATCGATTTACTCAGTCAATATTAAACTTTGGTTGATTTCTTGAGTTCCAAGCAATTTGTTTCAAGTGTGTAGGATTGGATTGTTGTTCCTGAAATCTTGCTCAATTAAAATGTTAGATTTATCATATGATGTATGAACATTGTATGTTTGTTAATTATGTCAAAATTAGGATTCAAAGGACTAAAGTCCAACAACAACTAGTGTGTTTGTTAAATTGGATTAACATTTAGTTCGTTTTCGACCTCTCTAGGCTTATTTTAATCCATTTAGGGTTTTTAACCAATCTTATGCACCCAATAAGTGTGTTTGTTTCATTGGATTAACATTTAGGTCATTATCGTCATCTTTCGACTTATTGTAGTCTATTTAGGGTTTTAAACCAATCTTGTGCATCAAATTAGTGAATTTGTGTCATTGAATTAACATTTAGGTCATTTCGTCGTCCCAAGGCTTATTCGAATCCATTTTGGGTTTTTATACAATCTGGTGCATCCAGATATGTGTGTTTGTGTCATTGGATTAACATTTAGCTATTTTCGTGATCCTTCGACTTATTGTAGTCCATTTAGGGTTTTTAACCAATCTTGTAAGTGTGTTTGTGTCATTGCATTTACATTTAGCACATTTTCCTCCTCCTAGGCTTATTCTAATCCAATTAGGGTTTTTAACCAATCTTATGTACACAATAAGGGTGTTTGTTTCATTGGATTAACATTTAGGTCGTTTTCGACCTCCCTTGGCTTATTCTAATCCAGTTAGGGTTTTTTAACCAATCTTATACTTCCAATAAGTTTGTTTGTGTCATTGGATTAATATTCAGCTCATTTCCTCCTTCCTATGCTTATTCTTTTCCATTTTAGGGTCTAAACCAATGTTGTGTATCCAATAAGTGTTTTTGTGTCATTGGATTGAACATTTAGGTCATTTTCTTCGTCCCTAGGCTTATTCGAATCCATTTAGGGTTTTTTAACCATCTTGTGCATCCAATAAGTTCGTTTGTGTCATTGGATGAACATTTAGGTAATTTGATCCTCCCTAGGCTTATTCTATGTCCAATTAGGTTTTTTAATCCAATCTTGTGCACCAATAAGTGTGTTTGTGTCATTGGATGAACATTTAGGTCATTTTCCGTCCTCCCTAGGCTTATTCTTGTCCATTAGGGTTTTTAACCAATCTTGTGCATCCATATAATTTGTGTCATTGGATTTTAACATTTAGGATCATTTTCGTCCTCCTTGTCTAGGTTTATGGCATCAATGTGCATTAACATTAGGTCATTTTTAACCACTTTTGTACACTCAATAAGTTCATTGTGTCATTGGATTGAACATTTAGTCATTTTTCGTCTCCCTAGACTTATTCTTTGTCCATTTAGGGTTTTTTAACAATCTTGTGCATCCAATAAGTTTGTTTGTGTCATTGATGAACATTAGGTTAGGTCTAGGCTTATTCTTGTTCAATTAGGGTTTTTAACCAATCCCATTTGTGTAAACATTTAGGTCATTTTCGTCCTCCCTAGGCTTATTCTTGTCCAATTAGGGTTTTTAAAACAATCTTGTGCATCCAATAAGTTCATTTGTGTCATTGGATGAACATTTAGGTCATTTTCGTCCTCCCTAGGCTTATTCTTGTCCATTTAGGGTTTTTAAACCAATCTTGTGCATCCAATAAGTTCATTTGTGTCATTGGATTGAACATTTAGGTCATTTTCGTCCTCTCCTAGGCTTATTCTGTCCAATTAGGGTTTTTAACCAATCTTGTGCATCCAATAAGTTCATTTGTGTCATTGGATGAACATTTAGGTCATTTTCGTCCTCCCTAGGCTTATTCTTGTCCAATTAGGGTTTTTAACCAATCTTGTGCATCCAATAAGTTCATTTGTGTCATTGGATGAACATTTAGGTCATTTTCGTCCTCCCTAGGCTTATTCTTGTCCAATTAGGGTTTTTAACCAATCTTGTGCATCCAATAAGTGTCATTTGTGTCATTGGATGAACATTTAGGTCATTTTCGTCCTCTCCTAGGCTTATTCTTGTCCAATAGGGTTTTTAACCAATCTTGTGCATCCAATAAGTTCATTTGTGTCATTGGATTAACATTTAGGTCATTTTTCGTCCTCCCTAGGCTTATTCTTGTCCAATTAGGGTTTTTAACCAATCTTGTGCATCCAATAAGTTGTGTTTGTGTCATTGGATGAACATTTAGGTCATTTTCGTCCTCCCTAGGGCTTATTCTTGTCCAATTAGGGTTTTTAACCAATCTTGTGCATCCAATAAGTTGTGTTTGTGTCATTGGATGAACATTTAGGTCATTTTCGTCCTCCCTAGGCTTATTCTTGTCCAATTAGGGTTTTTAACCAATCTTGTGCATCCAATAAGTTGTGTTTTGTGTCATTGGATGAACATTTAGGTCATTTTCGTCCTCCCTAGGCTTATTCTTGTCCAATTAGGGTTTTTAACCAATCTTGTGCATCCAATAAGTTCATTTGTGTCATTGGATGAACATTTAGGTCATTTTCGTCCTCCCTAGGCTTTATTCTTGTCCAATTAGGGTTTTTAACCAATCTTGTGCATCCAATAAGTGTGTTTGTGTCATTGGATGAACATTTAGGTCATTTTCGTCCTCCTAGGCTTATTCTTGTCCAATTAGGGTTTTTAACCAATCTTGTGCATCCAATAAGTTCATTTGTGTCATTGGATGAACATTTAGGTCATTTTCGTCCTCCCTAGGCTTATTCTTGTCCAATTAGGGTTTTTAACCAATCTTGTGCATCCAATAAGTCATTTGTGTCATTGGATTAACATTTAGGTCATTTTCGTCCTCCCTAGGCTTATTCTTGTCCAATTAGGGTTTTTAACCAATCTTGTGCATCCAATAAGTGTGTTTGTGTCATTGGATGAACATTTAGGTCATTTTCGTCCTCCCTAGGCTTATTCTTGTCCAATTAGGGTTTTTAACCAATCTTGTGCATCCAATAAGTTCATTTGTGTCATTGGATTAACATTTAGGTCATTTTCGTCCTCCCTAGGCTTATTCTTGTGTCCAAATTAGGGTTTTTAACCAATCTTGTGCATCCAATAAGTTCATTTGTGTCATTGGATGAACATTTAGGTCATTTTCGTCTCTCCTAGGCTTATTCTTGTCCAATTAGGGTTTTTAACCAATCTTGTGCATCCAATAAGTTCATTTGTGTCATTGGATGAACATTTAGGTCATTTTCGTCCTCCCTAGGCTTATTCTTGTCCAATTAGGGTTTTTTAACCAATCTTGTGCATCCAATAAGTTCATTTGTGTCATTGGATGAACATTTAGGTCATTTTCGTCCTCCCTAGGCTTATTCTTGTCCAATTAGGGTTTTTAACCAATCTTGTGCATCCAATAAGTTCATTTGTGTCATTGGATGAACATTTAGGTCATTTTCGTCCTCCCTAGGCTTATTCTTGTCCAATTAGGTTTTTAACCAATCCAATCTTGTGCATCCAATAGGTTCATTTGTGTCATTGGATTAACATTTAGGTCATTTTCGTCCTCCCTAGGCTTATTCTTGTCCAATTAGGGTTTTTAACCAATCTTGTGCATCCAATAAGTTCATTTGTGTCATTGGATGAACATTTAGGTCATTTTCGTCCTCCCTAGGCTTATTCTTGTCCAAATTAGGGTTTTTAACCAATCTTGTGCATCCAATAAGTTCATTTGTGTCATTGGATGAACATTTAGGTCATTTTCGTCCTCCCTAGGCTTATTCTTGTCCAATTAGGGTTTTTTAACCAATCTTGTGCATCCAATAAGTTCATTTGTGTCATTGGATGAACATTTAGGTCATTTTCGTCCTCCCTAGGCTTATTTCTTGTCCAATTAGGGTTTTTAACCAATCTTGTGCATCCAATAGTTCATTTGTGTCATTGGATGAACATTTAGGTCATTTTCGTCCTCCCTAGGCTTTATTCTTGTCCAATTAGGGTTTTTAACCAATCTTGTGCATCCAATAAGTGTCATTTGTGTCATTGGATGAACATTTAGGTCATTTTTTCGTCCTCCTAGGCTTATTCTTGTCAATTAGGGTTTTTAACCAATCTTGTGCATCCAATAAGTTCATTTGTGTCATTGGATGAACATTTAGGTCATTTTCGTCCTCCCTAGGCTTATTCTTGTCCAATTAGGGTTTTTAACCAATCTTGTGCATCCAATAAGTTCATTTGTGTCATTGGATTAACATTTAGGTCATTTTCGTCCTCCCTAGGCTTATTCTTGTCCAATTAGGGTTTTTAACCAATCTTGTGCATCCAATAAGTGTCATTTGTGTCATTGGATGAACATTTAGGTCATTTTTCGTCCTCCCTAGGCTTATTCTTGTCCAATTAGGGTTTTTAACCAATCTTGTGCATCCAATAAGTTCATTTGTGTCATTGGATGAACATTTAGGTCATTTTCGTCGTCTCCTAGGCTTATTCTTGTCCAATTAGGGTTTTTTAACCAATCTTGTGCATCCAATAAGTTCATTTGTGTCATTGGATTAACATTTAGGTCATTTTCGTCCTCCCTAGGCTTTATTCTTGTCCAATTAGGGTTTTTAACCAATCTTGTGCATCAATAAGTTGTGTTTGTGTCATTGGATGAACATTTAGGTCATTTTCGTCCTCCCTAGGCTTATTCTTGTCAATTAGGGTTTTTAACCAATCTTGTGCATCCAATAAGTTCATTTGTGTCATTGGATGAACATTTAGGTCATTTTCGTCCTCCCTAGGCTTATTCTTGTCCAATTAGGTTTTTAACCAATCTTGTGCATCCATAAGTTCATTTGTGTCATTGGATGAACATTTAGGTCATTTTCGTCCTCCCCTAGGCTTATTCTTGTCCAATTAGGGTTTTTAACCAATCTTGTGCATCCAATAAGTTCATTTGTGTCATTGGATGAACATTTAGGTCATTTCGTCGTCCCCTAGGCTTATTCTTGTCCAATTAGGGTTTTTAACCAATCTTGTGCATCCAATAAGTTCATTTGTGTCATTGGATGAACATTTAGGTCATTTTCGTCCTCCCTAGGCTTATTCTTGTCCAATTAGGGTTTTTAAACAATCTTGTGCATGCATCCAATAAGTTGTTTGTGTCATTGGATGAACATTTAGGTCATTTTCGTCCTCCCTAGGCTTATTCTTGTCCAATTTAGGTTTTTTAACCAATCTTGTGCATCCAATAAGTTCATTTGTGTCATTGGATTAACATTTAGGTCATTTCGTCCTCCCTAGGCTTATTCTTGTCCCATTAGGGTTTTTAACCAATCTTGTGCATCCAATAAGTTCATTTGTGTCATGGGATGAACATTTAGGTCATTTTCGTCCTCCCTAGGCTTATTCTTGTCCAATTAGGGTTTTAACCAATCTTGTGCATCCAATAAGTTCATTTGTGTCATTGGATGAACATTTAGGTCATTTTCGTCCTCCCTAGGCTTTATTCTTGTCCATTAGGGTTTTTTACACCAATCTTGTGCATCCAATAAGTTCATTTGTGTCATTGGATGAACATTTAGGTCATTTTCGTCCTCCCTAGGCTTATTCTTGTCCAATTAGGGTTTTTAACCAATCTTGTGCATCCAATAAGTTCATTTGTGTCATTGGATGAACATTTAGGTCATTTTCGTCCTCCCTAGGCTTATTCTTGTCCAATTAGGGTTTTTAACCAATCTTGTGCATCCAATAAGTTCATTTGTGTCATTGGGATGAACATTTAGGTCATTTTCGTCCTCCTAGGCTTATTCTCCCTAGGAACATTTAGGTCATTTTCGTTCTTGTCCAATTAGGGTTTTTAACCAATCTTGTGCATCCAATAAGTTCATTTGTGTCATTGGATTGAACATTTAGGTCATTTTTTCGTCCTCCCTAGGCTTATTCTTGTCCAATTAGGGTTTTTAACCAATCTTGTGCATCCAATAAGTTCATTTGTGTCATTGGATGAACATTTAGGTCATTTTCGTCCTCCCTAGGCTTATTCTTGTCCAATTAGGGTTTTTAACCAATCTTGTGCATCCAATAAGTTCATTTGTGTCATTGGATGAACATTTAGGTCATTTTCGTCCTCCCTAGGCTTATTCTTGTCCAATTAGGGTTTTTAACCAATCTTGTGCATCCAATAAGTTCATTTGTGTCATTGGATGAACATTTAGGTCATTTTCGTCCTCCCTAGGCTTATTCTTGTCCAATTAGGGTTTTTAACCAATCTTGTGCATGAAATATAGGTCATGCTTTCTTGTGTCATTGGATAAACATTTAGGTCATTTTTCGTCATTTTCGTCCTTCCCTAGGCTTATTCTTGTCCAATTAGGGTTTTTACCAATCTTGTGCATCCAATAAGTTCATTTGTGTCATTGGATGAACATTTAGGTCATTTTCGTCCTCCCTAGGCTTATTCTTGTCCAATTAGGGTTTTTAACCAATCTTGTGCATCCAATAAGTTCATTTGTGTCATTGGATGAACATTTAGGTCATTTTCGTCCTCCCTAGGCTTTATTCTTGTCCAATTAGGGTTTTTAACCAATCTTGTGCATCCAATAAGTTCATTTGTGTCATTGGATGAACATTTAGGTCATTTTTCCTCCCGTATTCTTGTCCCCAATCTTGTGCATCCAATTATTCTGTGTCCAATGAACATTTAGGTCATTTTCGTTCCCTAGGCTTATTCTTGTCAAAGGGTTTTAACCAATCTTGTGCATCCAATAAGTGTGTTTGTGTCATTGGATGAACATTTAGGTCATTTTCGTCCTCCCTAGGCTTATTCTTGTCCAATTAGGTTTTTTAACCAATCTTGTGCATCAATAAGTTCATTTGTGTCATTGGATGAACATTTAGGTCATTTTCGTCCTCTCCTAGGCTTATTCTTGTCCAATTAGGGTTTTTTAACCAATCTTGTGCATCCAATAAGTTCATTTGTGTCATTGGATGAACATTTAGGTCATTTTTCGTCCTCCCTAGGCTTTATTCTTGTCCAATTAGGGTTTTTAACCAATCTTGTGCATCCAATAAGTTCATTTGTGTCATTGGATGAACATTTAGGTCATTTTCGTCCTCCCTAGGCTTATTCTTGTCCAATTAGGGTTTTTAACCAATCTTGTGCATCCAATAAGTTCATTTGTGTCATTGGATGAACATTTAGGTCATTTTCGTCCTCCCTAGGCTTATTCTTGTCCAATTAGGGGTTTTTAACCAATCTTGTGCATCCAATAAGTTCATTTGTGTCATTGGATGAACATTTAGGTCATTTTCGTCCTCCCTAGGGCTTATTCTTGTCCAATTAGGGTTTTTAACCAATCTTGTGCATCCAATAAGTTCATTTGTGTCATTGGATGAACATTTAGGTCATTTTCGTCCTCCCTAGGCTTATTCTTGTCCAATTAGGGTTTTTAACCAATCTTGTGCATCCAATAAGTGTCATTTGTGTCATTGGATGAACATTTAGGTCATTTTCGTCCTCCCTAGGCTTATATTCTTGTCAATTAGGGTTTTTAACCAATCTTGTGCATCCAATAAGTTCATTTGTGTCATTGGATGAACATTTAGGTCATTTTCGTCCTCCCTAGGCTTATTCTTGTCCAATTAGGGTTTTTAACCAATCTTGTGCATCCAATAAGTTCATTTGTGTCATTGGATGAACATTTAGGTCATTTTCGTCCTCCCTAGGCTTATTCTTGTCCAATTAAGGGTTTTAACCAATCTTGTGCATCCAATAAGTTCATTTGTGTCATTGGATTAACATTTAGGTCATTTTCGTCCTCCCTAGGCTTATTCTTGTCCAATTAGGGTTTTTAACCAATCTTGTGCATCAATAAGTTCATTTGTGTCATTGGATTAACATTTAGGTCATTTTCGTCCTCCTAGGCTTATTCTTGTCCAATTAGGGTTTTTTAACCAATCTTGTGCATCCAAATAAGTTCATTTGTGTCATTGGATGAACATTTAGGTCATTTTCGTCCTCCTAGGCTTATTCTTGTCCAATTAGGGTTTTTAACCAATCTTGTGCATCCAATAAGTTCATTTGTGTCATTGGATGAACATTTAGGTCATTTTCGTCCTCCCTAGGGCTTATTCTTGTCCAATTAGGGTTTTTAACCAATCTTGTGCATCCAATAAGTTCATTTGTGTCATTGGATGAACATTTAGGTCATTTTCGTCCTCCCTAGGCTTATTCTTGTCCAATTAGGGTTTTTAACCAATCTTGTGCATCCAATAAGTTCATTTGTGTGTCATTGGATGAACATTTTAGGTCATTTTCGTCCTCCCTAGGCTTATTCTTGTCCAATTAGGGTTTTTAACCAATCTTGTGCATCCAATAAGGTTCATTTTGTGTCATTGGATGAACATTTAGGTCATTTTCGTCCTCCCTAGGCTTATTCTTGTCCAATTAGGGTTTTAACCAATCTTGTGCATCCAATAAGTTCATTTTGTGTCATTGGATTGAACATTAGGTCATTTTCGTCCTCCCTAGGCTTATTCTTGTCCAATTAGGGTTTTTAAACAATCTTGTGCATCCCATAAGTTCATTTGTGTCATTGGATGAAACATTTAGGTCATTTTCGTCCTCCCTAGGCTTATTCTTGTCCATTAAGGGTTTTTAACCAATCTTGTGCATCCAATAAGTTCATTTGTGTCATTGGATGAACATTTAGGTCATTTTCGTCCTCCCTAGGCTTAATTCTTGTCCAATAAGGGTTTTTAACATATCTTGTGCATCCATAAGTGAGTTTTGTGTCATTGAATGAACATTTAGGTCTTTTCGTCTACCCTAGGTTATTGTAGTCCGTTAGGGTTTTTAACGTATCTGATGCATCCAATAAGTTGTTGGTATTTATGACCTCGAATAATCGGAATGTAATTAGTTCTTAAGAAATTAAATCAGAATAATAACACAAAGCGGAATTAAATTGCGGCATACAAGATTAGCAATTGCAAGTAGATGGATAAGAGATTAACCAAGATGCATGCGAGTCAAATTACCAGATTAAACAATATTACCTATCACAGAATATGTTAAACATGCATCTAACTATTATCACATATACAGATATTGCAAAAGAATAGAAAATTAAAGGAGTTAAGGGTAGAGAAGATTGCACCAAGAATTATACTGGTTCAGTTGTCACTTGAAACCTACATCCAGTCCTGATAATGTCCAATCAGATTTCAGATTTTCTTCTCCAATAGAAAGAATCAATTATAGATTGTCGCAGTTCATCCCCGAAACCTATCTATCTTAATGATCTCTTCCTATTGACACCCTCCGATCCTTGTAGATACTCAACAATCTAACACAGAATCAAAGACGACTCTTTTCTGTTGAGCACTCTCACCAAAGAAAGTAGCCACCAGTTTCTAGCTGGCTTTCTCGCTTTCGTTTCTTTCAAAGTATATTACAAACTGAAATAAAGGAAGAACAAAAAGAAGTCTTCAATCTTGGTCATGTGACTTCTCACGAATCTGGATATTCAAATTGTTCATGAGAACCTTGTTCTTTTCAAGATCATTTTCCCAGCCTCTCTTATTGATTGTTGATAATCTCTTTGGTTGTGATCTGAAAAAGCAATCTCAGTGTGTTACTAAGTGTTATTGAGAGTTCTTTGGTTATCAAGATATTAAGAGTGTTTATCAGATTGTTATTGAAGAATGATTGAGACAGTTTATATAGTTTCTGAAAACATATTAATCAACGATTGCCAATCGATTCTTAAAGTAAGAAACCGGTCTAATCGATTTGCCCATCGATTATCGCGTGTCTTGTTTTCTTGATCTTGAAACTATATAGCCAATTCGATTTACCAATCGATTCTTAAACACACATTTTTTCAGTGATTATGTAGGACTTATATCACTCGATTTTCGTAATCGATTTGCAGATGTTATGTTCAAAGTCAACACATACCAATCGAGATTTCGTAATCGATTATTAAGTTTTCAAATCGATTACAAATATCAGAATCGATTTGGCACACAAGCTCAGAGTTCACTGAGATTTCAAAAAAGTTCTTCAATCGATTGTGCAATCGATTTGTGTTTAGATTCAGTGCTCAGCTTTTGATGTTAATCGACTGCCAATCGATTTGTATGTATTTTCTGAAAAGTTCTTACCTGAGCTTAGTCAATCGATTGCCCAATCGATTGCAACCAAAACTTAACTTTGATTGAAATTTTACACAATAATGACCAATCGATTGTGTTGTCACATCAGGAGTTTTTGCAAAATGAAATATTTAAGCAATCGATTTGCCAATTCGATTACCCTCGAAAACTGGGGTGGCCTGTGACTTATTCAATTGATTGCCCAATCGGATTTATGTTCAATCAGGTTTACTTGTGAATGTATAATCATTTGTTCATCGATTAGGCCTGTAAAACAGGGTGACTACTGACTTGTGCAGTTTTCATTTCTAATTTAGTCAGTCGATTGCCCAATCGATTATACCAACACAAACAGTTGTGTTTCCTTACACCCTTGTTATGAAATCGATTTCCCAATCGATTTACTTCAATCAAAAATCAACTTTTGTTGATTTCTTGTGTTCCAAGCAATATGTTCCAAGTGTGTAGGATTGGATTGTTGTTCCTGAAATCTTGCTCAATTCAAATATTAGATTTATCATGTGGTGTATGAACATTGTATGTTTGTTAATTATGTCAAAATTAGGATTCAAAGGACTAAAGTCCAACAATCTCCCCCTTTTTGGCATAATTGACAATTCATACAATTTTAACTTGAGCATTTCAAAACAACAAGCATAAGAGTATTATTACATTATTAATTACATTATTAAGTATCAGAGCAAAATCATCAGATTGTAAAAACAATGCAACAACAAGCATATCAAGTTATAATTTTTCTCCCCCTTTGTCAGTTAAGACAAAAAGGCAGAAAACAATTCCTCCCCCTATGTTAAAGAACATAAGCATTGGGTTTTGAAATCAATAACATAGTGTATCAGAGCAATGAAATTCATGTGTACAAGTCAAAAACAATCATAGCAGTTAATGAGCATAATCAGATGATTAAGCTAAATAAATAAAAGTTTAAATTCATCATAGACAAATGGTTACAACAGGTCAGAGCAAAACAGCACAGATCCTAAGGCTCCTAATCTCCTAGTCTAGGCTGGTCCTCACTATCATCTATGGGAGAGGTTGAGACCGCTGTATTAACCTCAGCTGGTGTCTCCTCACCGTGAGTCTCAAGGTTATCTAGGGGATCCGGGTTAGGTTCTTCTGCTGCTTGACGACCAATAT
>PGTU02011714.1:0-20668 GCA_002896215.2 Cicer echinospermum | reverse complement strand
GAAATCGTATTCAGAAACATCAAACAATGGAATCATAAATAATTTGACACACATATTTATCCTGGTTCACCCCTTACTTGGCTACGTCCAGTCCCTTCATTCAGGAGACTTTAATCCACTAATTCAAATACCTTGAATTACAAAGCACCTGACCCTCCAAGTCAGTCTTTCCAAACAGTTTGACAACCCTAGACTTTTGAGGAACTAACCACCTTGTTCCTACAAGCCAAGTGTTCTCCTAACAACTTGAGAACTCCAGATTAAAGAAGGAACTAAATCACTATCGAGTTGAATACAAAAGATTGGAACTTGAGTAGTTGCTTCTAACAAAGCTAATAATAATAATAACTCTCAGACTCTAAGAAAAGAACACTCAAAAAATATTTCTAACTTGAACAAATGTTTCTCTCTTTGAACTATAAGAAGAATTGCGAACTTTGAGCTTGAGTTACTCTTTTATGCTTTTCGATATTTTTCTCCTTCAGCCTTAAATGTCTACTTATAGTGAAACTTTGAGCTTCAATTTAGTCCTTGTTTATTTCTGAATTGTATCTTGTTCAAATTGAGTTTGTAAATTCTTAAGATTTATTATGTTCTTATTTTGTGTAGATTGAGTTTGTAAATTCTTCAGATTGATTCTGTTTCTATTTTGTGTAGATTGACTTTGTAAATTCTTAAAATAAAATATTCTTCAAATCTTCATCAAATATTCTTCAAATCTTGACCATATGTTCTTTTCAACTTGGTCAAAGATTTTCATCCATTATAAATTTGAATCAAATCTTATTTTAGATTTTCTTCAATTATAAATTTGAATTAAATCTGTATTTTAGATTTTCTTCAAATTATAATTTTGAATCGAATCTTATTTAAGATTTTCTTCAAAACCACAAATTTTCTTTCATACTATTTGAAGTCAAATATATTCTTTTCATAAAATACTTTTGTTAACATCAAACCTCTAAATGTAAAACCAACTTAGCTCCACCACTAAGCCATTTTATTCTTCTCCAATGCATGAATGAAATATGAAAAACATTCTTTTGTAACATACTATTAAAAGATACTATTGGTGTGTTAGTATAGATCATATCAAAGTCAATCGAACATAAAGCTAATATAACAATACGCTTTAGAATTTGTTATATATAATCTTCATCAACAACTTCACTGTTAAAATCTTACAACAATTATAATCAAGAGATCCAACAAAATGCATTATTCTAATTAGAGATCGATTATCTCTTTCTTGAAGTTATTGTTCAATTTGCGCCCTATTCGATGGCCTCCAATTGCTTGTCCCTTAAGGAAGGTTTTTATTATGAGTGTTACACCCATATAATTTTTGTTGTGGAATAGTTTTTGGTTGAATGTGTTGAATCTTTTTTCGTCCCCATCTTGGTGGTTTTTTTTTTTATTGAACTCTTATCTCCTTTGATTAGATTTTTTTTCCTCTCTCTTTGCTTTTCTTCTTAATTACTCTTATATTAAATTTGAAAGAATTTGTTGACTTCATAATAAATTAATAAGATATTCTCTTATAATATTATCTATTTTGATAAAATATTGATGAGAGAGAAATATAAAATAATATATAAAATATATTGATAGTAGAAAGTTTAATTTACATATAATCCTTACATTTAATTCAATAAAAATAACTAATAAAGTAACTAAATGAAGTATAATGATTAAATCTAAATTAAATAGTTTGATCTATTATTATTTAGAAAAAATGTATTTAGGCATACTTTGAGAAAAATAGAAAAATTAATAATATGATTGATATGATAATGGATCTAAAATATATATCTAATAAATATTAAAATTATAATATTCACATATTATTACTTATTTTATTAGACATCTTAAGATTTAATTACATTTTGTTACAATGATTAATTTATAATTTATTTTTACAATATATTAGTGCTATATTTTTTTTTTATCGAGAGAGTATAGTCAATCTTTAATAGAGGTAGCAGTTAATAGATGTATTTATTAAGAATAAAAAATATTTTTAAAAAGTGTTTCCTTATATAGAGATAAAATGATAAATGTTTATATATAATTATAAATTTTAAATTAAATTAATATGATAGATATATAGTAACGATTATTATTTGTTATAAAGCTTTTATATATAAAAAATTAATAAATAGCTTAACATGATTTGTCAGCATTTTCCTTTTTTATGATTAGGCCAAAAGAGAGTTCTCGGTTACTCTCCAGTCCAATAAATGCATTTGCGACACATTGCTCACCAAACAGGACACAAATTAATAAATAGGTCGCACCAAACCAAACAGAGTCCAAATATAGCGTCATGATGACAAAGAGAAGAAAATGATATATCATCCTAGAGATATGTCTGGGATTATTAACCTGCTCCTATTGTCTTATTGATTAGCCAGTATGTATGTTGGTTTTTTCATCTATCGTCGCCATCATCTTCATTCTCATTCTCATTATTATGATAAGAATGATTATTTGTCTTTGGGTGCCAACGTGAAGATCATGTGGATTGTGGGCGATATATTTATTTAAGGCATAAATAAATAATTAAACATTTTATACTGTACTGTTTTTATGTTTTCTTTCGCTTTTTGTTTTTTTGCTCTTCAAAGTATTAATTTAGGGAAATTGGTTTGTGCAGTTTCCCAAAACAAATAGGGTTATATAAATGCAGCCTGACCAGTTGAAGTGAAATGACTCTGGTAACATCCAGCTGGAGATTTTTAAGCTACAAAATAAAGCTACTACTAGCATGGGTTTTTATTTTTGTTAATATAACACAAAATTCCATATAAAGTGATATAAAATATAATATTTTGATATTTTATAAAAGTAATAAGATTTTATTATATTTTATAAATATAATATTTATATTTATGTTTTATTTTATATTAAATGTTTATTTTATCAATATTATATTTATTAGGACAAGTTGGTATAATTCCCTTTTTATTGCAGAGGATTGTTTTAGAATCGTGTGAGGGTTTGTCTGAATTGGATATGAATATCTGTACGGCTCCAAATATTTTTATATATTATCTAACAAGAGTTTATGCTATATGCTATTATCTTTCAGATTTGAATATAAAAAGAAAAATTACCTCTAGTTAAAATATAAATAATTTTTAACAACTTGTTACTATGATTAAATTATCTAATTTTTTAATACATTTTTTAATTTAATATTAATGCTTTTTCTATCTTTTAATATCATATTAGTATTTTACTTATCATACAAGTATTGTTTAATAGTAATTTTAAAAGTTGATTACGTTTAATTTTTTAGATCAGTAAAAATTGTTGATTTTTTATGTGTATTTTGTCTTTTTTTTTTTGCTATATACAAACTAGAGGAATATATTAGTGTAAAATTATAATACGTCATATAATACAATTGTTTATAAAAATAATTTTAAATTACTTTTAATAAAAATTTAAATATTTTAATAATATGATATTTGATTAAGTTGATAGTTAAAAAATTTATTATCAAATAATTTAATAATAATTAAATTAATTTATAATTTACTTTCCTTTTTATTCTTCAATTTTTTTTCTTCCCAAAATAAAAAGAGATGTATAATGCACGTTCTATTTTCTTAGATATTAAGTTCTAAATTGAATATATATTAATGAGAATAATTATAAATTTATTTATAAGATACATATTAACTATTCTACGGATCAAAATATGTTAAATTTTTTATACACACATGTATAAAAAAGAGAGTGATTGATTAAGTCGTTAACTATAAGAATATATTTAATATTATATTTTAAATGTGTTACTCATTAATAAATTGAGAGAATATATTTTTTCATCCTCAGAATAATGATTTTCTAGATCCGTCTCTCCTAATAACATTTATTAAAAATTATTATATTTTCCTTTCTAATTTTATTTATTTATCCTCAACATAAAAGTTTCTTTCATATTGACTCTAACAAATACTCTATCTGTAGAGCAATCGATATTTGCAATATATTAATGTATCATTTAGTTATTCTATTTTTCTTTTATATTAATGTATCAATTAAACCGACAAACAGACCAAGTATTACTATTCCCAGAAAAGTTTTATGCTTTTAATCTTGCTCTGCATTGATTTAAGTAAGCAAATAAATCATGGTTTTTAAAGAGGGGAAGCTAAGGTTCTTTTGAAACAATATTAGATACTCCATAATGAACATGGAAGTTTTGTTCTTAATTTTTTTAAAATATTGGTATCCAATGATATAGAGTCCATAAAATAGAGCTGTGTGGGGGCATCCGCAATCAAATTGAATATTCAAAGCCATATATAGGGTCCACCTTTTTACCTTTTTTATAAGCCACCTTTTTACCCTTTGTTTAATTGAATTTCGTGAAATTAGAAGATGAAGAAAAATGGATACTCTATTTTTAAGTAAAAAAAAAAATTCTCTTTATTAAAATCACAATCTATTAAAATCAATTGTTTAATTTAAATTAATAATTGAGATCATTTATACGTGAAATTGAATATATAATTTGAATCATTTAATATTAATAATAATTAAAATAATTATATGTGATTTGTATTATTCAATATGAGATAATATCTGAATTTATAGCACTATAAGCTTAAAAAAAATTAATATAATTTATTAAAAAATTCTCTGAATATAAATTCATATTTCAGTTATTACTAATATATTAATTATTATTTGGTAAACTCTAATTTATATTATAACTTATCTTATCAGATAATAATAAAAGCAACATATTTATTATAAAAATTAATATTTTAGAAAAATATACACATACAGTTAAAATATTCACACACATTAAAGTAAATTTTCCAACTTTTTCCATATATAAAATGCAAAGAATGTTTATAGAAAAGGACAAAGGGGAGTAAAAAGAACAAGAAGTTTAGAACAAAATTAAAAAGGGTGTGTGGTCCCTTGCGCGTGGGTTAACTTTAGAATGAAAAAAATAGTTTTTAAAATAGGCACACAGAGGAAATGAGGAGGGGTCAGATATGTCATGCTTTTGGGATCATTGCAATAATTGAAGTCATGCAGGCTTTAATGATAAGCTGCAGAGAGAGATGCGTGAATTATTGGGTGGGACCCTTTTGTTTCAGAAAACGAACCATTGCCAAAAAGTGACCCTCATGTAATAATTGTCGATGAAAATGGAATGTTAAAAATCCATAACAATAATGCCCCACACACCCTAACCGTGAACAAGGCATCAATTCAATATGATGAACTTGTCTCTCTCCTCTACCTATATTCTACCACAATCACAGTTTTCATTTCTCAATCATGCACGAGATTGCGAACTAGACTAGACAATGACAAGGTTATACCATCCACAAAACGCAAACTTCCCCATTTTGAATGGTCTTAAGGTTAAAAAAAACAAAGTTAATATATTATTTTTATAGATTTATTATGTGAATATGATTAAATGATATAGTTAACCATTTTAAATATGGCCGATACCTATATTAACACTTCCATTAAATCCACTCCATGACATTTACAAACAAACCCAATGTATATATATCATTGTTTTAGTCTTTTTAAATATAAAGCAACTATATATAATATATCTTTAAATTTTATTAAAAAAAATTTGACAGTGTTAATATGTTTATTTTTATAGAGACTATAATTTAATTTGTCATTATATATATATATATATATATTATTAATGTATTACTTTTAATATTTAATATAAATTGCTAATATTTAATTATCATAATTGATGTTTGCAAAAAATAATGATCTAGTTAATATTAGCCTGATTTAATGGCAATTGTTTTTCGACGAAGTGCTGTATAATTAGTGTCATGGAGTATTAAAAAAATAAGAGAAAACAAAAAAGTTTGAGAAACCATAGAAATCCAAACAAGCTGAAAAAAGGACTAGTAAGCAATTGTCTCATACAAAATCTCACCAAAACAAAATTCGAAGGATAAATCACAATGAAGAGAAAATAGTGCAACACAATATACAACGGAAGTTGAAATATCAAAATCAAACCCAATTAATGAATTATAATGTTGGGAAGAACAAAAAAATCATTTTGATACCAATAAACATTATATCCCACTATAAAAATTCCAACTATTGAAAATCATAATTTGCTAACGTATATGCACAATGTTATCCTCTCTAGATATGTGGGAAAACAAAATCGAAATCCTCTAATCCCATAATGGCAACTATCCCACCTATTTTTTGATGGTCCACGATGAAGTAACAATGTCATAAGGAATGGGAGTTGAAATTATATTGCCATTTTTTTAAAAAATAATCAATATAAATAAAGCCTATAAATAAAGTTAGTGGAAAAAACAACAATATCAATTTATCAATATAAAAATTTATTGTATGACAATAATAAATAGAGATAGGGATAGAGAAATCGCACAAGCATATATCATGATCACCCAACACGAGTTACGTCTAGTTCCTCACAAATGTGAGATTTTCCACTAAGTGCTCAAAGCAAGAACTTCTTGTTTACACACAGTTTTCACAGATCAGTCTTGATCTATTACAGAGTTCTACCTTTCTACCTATAAAGGATTTCCACATTTACCTTACGCTATTTGAGAAAAGATTTTACAAGCTATCTTTAAAATCATAAAAGGATTTTTACACATTACTCAGCTAATGTTACAATATAGCCTTATTTACAAAGTAATGATTTGAGAATGTAGAATATGGTATTTGCTCAACTCTTGTTTGAGAAATAGATTCTATATTTTAGAACTCAGTAATCACTGATTCTAATATCACACTAAGAAATGGAATTGCAACTTAGAATGATTTTGAGAAGGTCGATATGATTGAATGAGTGATGTTTTGCTTGGAACTTTGAGTTCTTATTGTTCTTCATCGTGAAGCTTTATTTATAGGCTTCAAGAGAGCTTATGACAAACTCATTTAACCGTTGAAGTAGACCAACTGTCATGAGTAAGTTAATGGATAAGATCAACCATAAAACAAGATTGTTCTGCTGAAACCAGGAATGTTCTTGTAATCCAAGAACATTCTTCGAATTTGTTTGAGATGAGCTGATGTGTGTAGGTTTGTTTAAAGGTACAATAACAATGTCCTTTACAGCTTTGCAGTTTGTACTAGCACTTGCTTGACTTGGAGATGATCTAGCTTTATGCATTTTATGAAGCAAAGTGTTGAGCCTTTGAATTCTGGAATAGACTCTTGCTTTAAATTGATCCTTGATATATCTTGATGAAGATATGTAATGGATAACACTTCCTAGATCTAATATTTTTACATATAAATCTGATCATTCTTGTTTATGGCAGATGTGGAGAACGTTCTTCGTTTTTTCAGAAATCATTCTAGAACGTTCTCGTTTTACTGATTTTGCTTTCTTGGTTTTAATGAGATTTACTTCATAATGCTAACTACCTATCTTGTTTTTAAACGCACTTAAATATTAAATACCAAAAAACTTAGAATCATAATTAGGTTTCTTGATTAACCTTTTGTTTAATTATCATCAAACTTTAATTTGGATTTTATCTCAATAATCTTCCTCTTTTTGATAATGACAAACATGTTAATTCAGATTTTTATTTTGATTCTAATAATAATTCAGAGAGCTTTTTAGTAAAAACTCTCCCTCGATATGTCCTAATAATTTGAACAAAATAATAATTTTTCATTGATATAACAATAAAGTTCTAAATTATTACAAGGTGGTTCAAAAAAAATTACAAAAGTAGTCATACAAAAAAAAGAACTTATGATTCTTACTTAAAATCTAAATAACTATCCCCTTTTCATGGAAAAAAGGAATAGGATAGCTCTAAAACTAAATCAGAAAGACAATGAAGGTGAAGACCCCTCAGATAACAGAGACATGGAGACTGAGGTATGTTTGGAAAATTTGGAGGAGGATTAGGCATGAGAGACTCAAGTCGAGCTTGGGAGCAAGCTGGGTAGCCATCCAGTACTGCCAGAATAACTTGCTCTTTTGACCTGGTGAGCTTGCCTAACTATGATAGTTTGAAGGACAAGAAAGGTTATGGAGATTTCCTTATATGTTTTAGATGTTTCCCTTTCCATTTTAGTCCTTTTAGAAGGACGTTGTTCATCTTCAATTGGAGTGGATAGAGGAGTATTTTGGAATGGAGCAGCAATGGTACAAAATGTGGATAAGGTGGTAAATGAGGTATTAATGTGAGGAAGAGAGTTTTGTAGTAGCATAATGATGAGGCACAGATGGCCAACTATGTCTGAATCTGGAGGGCATAGATTACCTTTATAGGATGAATAGGTGAAAGGTGGAAATGTAGAAGCTGTAGGAGAGACTTGATCGAGAATAAGATTCAAATTTTGTGGAATAGTAGAAAACGAAGAACGTTTTTAAACATGTTGGAGAGGGGAAGAACGTTCTTGAGTGAACACTGCTTAGTATTGGCGTTGACAGCAAAGGTGCGTGCAGACTTTTTCCTTTTAGTGGTAGACGAATTGAAGGTAGATTTTGGTGAGGGTGGGATGGTGGAAATTTGTTTTATATGAGAGATGTTTTCAATGAGAATTTAGATCTTAATGTTGGAAGTTTCAGTCAACAAAGGAATCTGAAAATGGCTGAAAATTTTGGAGAAAACCATACTATATGGAACAATATTTCTCTATAATCCTTGTGAATACTCACGACCTTCTCTCCCCCTATCCACCTAGTGGAAATAACAAGTTTTTGCCTTATGTGGAATTCGAGCCAGGTACCTCAGAGATAAGTACCGCCTCCATACAGTCCACTACCAATTGATTCATTTACGCTCCAAAATAAAATAAATTCTCTTTAGGTGGAATTCAAAAGAACAAGGTGACTAAAATTAGTGACGATTCAATTATTTACTAGTGAATGAAAACTCACTTCCGCATTTCTATTTAAAGTTAATGATGAAGACTAAAATTAGTACCACAAATTTTTTATTAATACAAACATTATTTTTAAGTTAAAGTCCAATTATCCCCGCGCGCAGTGCACCAAACAAACATCATTCATGCAACTCTTTGAGATCATTAGTACCTAAATGTTGTGTGTAAGAGGTCAATTCATCCCACAACAAAAATTAAACCAAATAATAAGTTAACAGTCATAAAATATGAATATAAAATCTTTTGTAATTAAAGATTTAAAGAAATTGATTCTTTAATAGTTCTCAAAGATGTATCAAAAGTCTTAAAATGTATCTAAATAAATCAAGTAGCAACTCACCGTAGATCAAATAATTAGATCAAAATAAAAATAACAGTAAAATGTATGCAAGTTATGCATGCTCTAAATGTATATGATCCAGATATAACCAGCCACACATGCGTCCATATAGAAGTCACCCATGTCAATGGGGAAAATTAAACCAGACAGACAAGCGTGTACAAAGATGCATATGATATGTCATAAAAATGATAATGATGCTCAAAAGATACATGTCACCACCCACTTAGATAATCACAAAGAGATCAATGTCCAACACACAAATCACCATCTACTTAGACAACCACAAGATAACAATATTTAAAAACACAAATCGCTAGTCACTTAAGCAACCACAAAGATAACAATATTCGAAACACGAATCACCAGACACTTAGGCAACCACAAAGATAACAATATTTAAAACACAAATCACCAGCCACTTAGGCAACCATAGAGATAACAATATTAAAAAATACAAAGCACTAGCCACTTAGGCAACCACAATGATAAAATATTCAAGATTAAATTTTAAACACATATGACATCAAAGTTTTATTCTTATGGATGCTTAAAATCAAGAATCAATAATTTACTATCCTAAATATATGACACACAAACGCGTGAATAAATGTCTTAGATTCACACAACTTTCCTTTTATAAACTATAGAGTTTGGATTTAGTGACGTGTTATTGATATACATCAAACTCAAATTACGAAGAAGACATACAAATATAAAATTTATTTCTTCTAATATAAAAAATGTCCCCCATATTATTCATTTAGGCACACAAATCGAGATTTAACACTAAGTGCATCACAAAAATCAACTTAATCATGTTATCACTATTAAAAATTAAAACTTTTCATCAATTCCCCTAAGACTCGTATAGATTTCATAAAATCAAAACTTTGAAAATGTAATAGCACAAAAATCGAAACTTTAAATTAAAAACATCCTTACAAATATATTACTCATGAAATCATAATAAAAACCATAACTTTATAATTAAGTACAACTGGACATGATAGCGTTTCAGCAAGTGTACTGAATCGTTGCAAGTAATAATAAAACGGTAGTACCGAGTGTCGAACTCAAGATTGCGTTTTACTATTGAATTATATTTGATTACTAGAATTGAACAAAAAGGTTCCCAAGTTGATTCAAATAATGTTTGAAATTAACAACAATAATAAAATTGATATTTTATAATGATAAAAATGTCAGGGATGAGTTTCACTTCGAATCCAACCTTGGTGTCTAATTTGATCCTAGTTACTGAATTCCTTATTGAATTATTACCGAATTCTCTTTATTATTCTTGCCCTAATGTCTTAGTGACAGAACCTTTAATTCCAAAGTAACCCCTAATTCCTTAGTGGATTTAAGATTAGAATTAAGCATTACCGTATAGAAATTCTCTTGTAAAATTATTGCTTTGCAACTAATTTAATTGGTTTCATGACCTGCATCTATCCTAGACTACAAATTTATGAATTTCTCATCTCAAGCATTCGTAAAGTCCACTTCCGTTTCAAAATACAAATCGTAGAACATTTTAATGTTGATCAAGCAATAAAAAGCATTAAGCACATAGATGAGAAAAACAATTCAATAAACTCATTCATATAACTAGAAATCAAATTAGAAAAATAAGGGTTTCATCTGGTTACACTCATCCCTAACAAATAGGGTTTAGTTACTCATGACAGAGATACAAAAGATAAGTATTAAGAAGAATTACAAGAATGATTCATGGATGATTCTTGATAAAACTGCTTCAATGGCGTTAGAAACGGCCGTCTTTGAGTTTCTATGCTAGGGCACAAGTCTCCCAAGTTCCCAAGAGTTAGAAAAGATCCTAAACAGTAAAAATTTGCGTTTTTATGGTTGCTGGTGCGCGTCGCGCGCCCCAGGCGCGGAAAACGCGCTCCAGGCACGCAGGGCGCGCTCTAGGCGCACAAAATCTGCTGTTTGATATATTTTGTATTTTTCTCATCTTTTGCTTCTGAATTTGGTCCCGGTGTCTTCATGAAAGTTATAGATATGGATCTTAGCTTTCATTAGCACTTGGAGTGACACTAATTGGACATCTAGAACTCCAGATATGGCTGAAGTACTCCACATATATCATGTTGATTCTTCACCAAAATTCAGCACTGCACTAAAACAAAACGCAATGTAAATTACGACAAATTCCTACTTAATCAACGAAATAAAAACAAAAAACAGTTTATTAACTCAAAGAAAAAAAATCAACAAAAATGTATCAAATAAATCCTTAATTTTAACTGATGATTGAGGATAAATAAGACTGAAACAGTGGAAAAATATGCATATGACGAAGAGTCATCACAACCCAAACTTAATCTATTGCTTGTCCCCAAGCAACAATTAATTTCATATTTGGTCCTGTTAAATGCACACTTAAATTTAATTTCTCAAATTACATCAAACTCAAATTTCAAAGTTCTTGCTACTGCAAAACATTCATCATGCTCTATGGTTGTTTTAAAAAAATACAGACAACAAGATTTGTACACCTGGCATTCATTCATCAAATTCAACTCTCTCTTCACACAATCTTACCAAAATTTCTCTCAAGTGTTTAGAAAGTTTATGAATTTATCACTCAAATCCTAGAACATGCATCACGCTACCATAGACTTGAAAAAATAGTTAGCAATCACAATGCAGTAAACACATACATTTTTGGAGGACTTTCGGGTTGTAATTGGGCTTAGGTAAGGGGTAGGACATTTTAGGATAGTAGGCTTTACCACTTGGAGTAGGCATACATTTCCAGATTATTCTACCATTTTTTTTTCTTCACCTTTTCATTATGGAGATTCTCAGATATTGACAGAAGAACCAAGAAGATATATTTTGTTTTTTGTTTTTGTTTTTGTTTTTGTTTTTGTTTTTCTTCTTTCTTCTTGATTTTATTTTTCTTCTTTTTATTTTTTTATTTTCTTTTTCTGAGAATCACCACCCCAAACTTAGAAAGTTGCTATCCCATGAGCAACCCCAAACTTAGAATTTTATTAAGACAAAACTTTTTTTTTCTACCTAACTCCAAGTAAGGTGATTTAATTAAAGTCATGTGTTTTTTTGTAATGTGGCTAGTAACCGAGATAAAAGGGCAAGACTCAAAGGGGCTAACAAAGGGTAAAATTTTCATAGGGTAGTTAGAAAAGCTCAAACGACCAATAAAATTGCCTCAATGTATGCATAAATTACATGTGATGCAAGTCAGAATTAGTGCAAGTTCTAGAAGGATAACACATGTCTGGATAATCACACAACAAAGAATTTAAGTGTTTGGGCTCAAAAGCTCACAGTTAGGATAATAAGAGAGAGTATGAACAATCAAAATAAAGCCAACATGCTTCTGAAAAGTTAAAATTGTATTTTTGAAAAATTGATGGCATATTAGCCTTCTACAACCATTTAGTAATCAAGAATGCATGCATTAGGAAGGCTTGTCGACTTGACAATAACATAATCTAAGAAATGAAATTTAACTTGCAAAATCACAACAGAAATTTTAAGATTAAGTGCAAGTCAGTACGACTGTTACATCATCAAACAAAGAAAACAAGACGACACAAAGAAAAGAAAATAGACTAGACTAAAACAAAGAAAACAAGAAAAGAAAAAAAATGAAAGAAAAAAAATTCAAAACAAAAGAAAGAAAAACTTCTCTAGTTTAGCAATTCAAGGATCCTCGTTTAGATCATCTGCTCCTGTTCCGCTATGGTTGCCGGTATACTGGTGAGGTGTAAATAAATCAGCATAAAACATGCCTCCCGGTGTCTGTTGAGAGGAGGCAAATGCTCGATAAAGATTGGTCATCCCAGTTCTAATCTGGCATGTCTATCTCGCTGATCAATCATCACTCGTTCCATCATAGTTTCCAATCTACCGATTCTGTCTTCGTAGAGAGCTGGGATGGTTGTGGAGGGTGGTGCTGTGGTTCCTGTGGTTCAGTATTTTCCTCGGCTGCATTGCTGCTGTGGGGCAACATGATGGTCTGCTGGAATCATAGAGTGTTTTGTTATCCATCTTGCAGTGATTGGAGTAGCTGGTTTCAACATTTATTCGCCTTGTTTTGGTACCACTCGCACCAACTCACATAATTTGCCTATCAGGGAGGCGTGATGGAAGTAGCCTGTCGGGGGATCAAGAATGGCTGTGTGCCCGAATATCCTTGGCTATTAACATGCCCACATTAATTCTGTCACCTTTTAAGATAGCAAGTAGTAGACATGCTCTTTGAAATTTTATATCGGACACATTCGAACATGGCAGTAGTGTATGATGGACAAAAGTACTCCATGCTTTAGCAATCGGGGTGAGGTCCACTGAGCGTAATTTCCGAACTGAGCCATCTCTATTTCGTACCCAATATGTGCCCGGTCTGCATAAAATGCGTAGGATTTCCTAACTGCTTGCTCTTATAAGTTGTTTTCCATAGCTAGAAAGCGGCAATCATTATAGTTCGGTAGGCCAAAATTTCATTGATGACTTGAGGTGTGAATGGTACCCTTTTTCCCCTAATGTAACTCACAAATTGGTCAAGTGGGAATGGTTGGTCAGACTTTAGATCGGAGGCATTAGAGTAGAATTCCATAGCTAATGATTTGCTGGCTGTGGTGACAAATGTGGTCAGCTTCTCCCATCCTCGGGAAGCAATCATAGCCTGGATGTCAACAAATTCATCGTCTTCCAACTGAATTTTTTTTTCACTTACAAATTGTGGACTGTTGGGAGTTTGGCATGGTATTTCCGTGTTGCCCTGGTCTTGAATAGGAATGCATCGTGTTGTAGGGCGGAAGATGTAGTTGCAACCTTAGTTCGTTTTGCTTTTTGTTGGGTTGCCATTCGGTCCTGAAAAACAAGTAATCACCCCAAGTTTCAGAATATTTCAAGTTAGAGCTACTTAATTTAGGCACGGTCTACCTTGGAAAAATAACATCATACATGGCCATGAGTTTTGTCCACCAAAATTCTAAGTGATAAATAATGCATTTGCATTGGTTGTGTCATTTTAACAAACAGTTGGAATGCAAGCATAATAATGGTTGTGACATTTTATCAAACAGTTGGAATGCAGGCATAATAATGGTTGTGACATTTTATCAAACAGTTGGAATATAGGCATAATAATGAATGAACAACCCCCAATCTCGCAACCATTAACCCCATTCGATCTCATTAAACAAACATGCGTGCATGCATAATGTATAACATTTAGCATAGATTCAAATTTAAAAGAGAAAAACCCACATGCATCAGTAAAAAAGAATGAGTTGATATTAGGGGTTTGGGGAAACTACTTGAGGATGGGATGATGTTGGATAGGAGAGGGAAACTTACTTGAGGATGAGACAATTTTTCGAGATTGTGTGAAGGGAGGAGCTTGACCTTCAATGATAATGGTGTTTGTGAAAGAGAGAAGGTTTACTTACTTGTAATGTTTAAAAGCCCAGCATTGCCAGGACTCTGTTAAATGCGCTTCAAGCGCTCCAGACGCGCTCCAGGCGCGCGTTGGCAGAGGCAAAACCTGGTAAATGCGCTTCAAGCGCTCCAGGGTGCGCTCCAGGCGCGCGTTGGCAAAGGCCAATTCTGTTAAATGCGCTTCAAGCGCTCCAGGCGCGCTCCAAGCGCGCGTTGGCAAGGCCAAACCTGGTAAATGCGCTTCAAGCGCACGGCTTGCGCCTCAGGCGCGTTTTTCTCCCTCTCAACTAAAAAAAACAATCCCAACACATTTTTGATTTCTTGCTTATACTAAACATCAAGAATGAATAAATTAGTAATTCAAAACTAAAATTGAAAGTAAATGAAGTGACATTAAACTAAAATGCAAAGGATATGAAGTTGGGTTGCCTCCCAATAAGCGGTTGTTTTAGTGTCCTGAGCTTGACAATTCATTCTTCAAATGGCAACCAGGTGGAATGGACTCCATCGAAAGTTTTGACTCTTCCCCGAAATACGATTTGAGTCTTTGTCCATTGACCTTGAAGTTCCGATCGGAGTGTATATCTTTAATTCGACGGCACCGTGTGGAAATACCTTGGTTACCTTGAAAGGCCTGGCCATCTTGACTTTAGTTTTCCGGGAAACAACTTCAATCTTGAGTTGAATAGGAGAACTAGTTCTCCTTCTTGGAATTCCTTGAATTTGATTTTTTTGTCATGCCATTTCTTGGGTTTTCTTTATATATCTTGGCATTCTCATAAGCAAAATTCCGAAATTCCTCTAACTCTTGAAGTTGAAGAATTCTCGCCTCTCCCGCCTTGCCCAAGTCAAAGTTCAAGTACTTCGTCGCCCAAAATGCTCGATGTTCAAGTTCGAGAGGTAAATGACAAGCCTTACCATACACAATTTGATACGGTGACATACCCAGGGAGGTCTTAAAAGCTGTTCGGTAGGACCAAAGTGCATCATCAAGTTTCGTTGACCAATCTTTTCGTGAGGCAGTTACTGTCTTTTCTAAGATTCGTTTAAGCTGCCTGTTGGGGACTTCAACTTGCCCACTAGTTTGTGGATGGTATGGAGTTGCCACTCTATGACGCACATTATATTTCTTTAGAAGGTATTCCATATTCCGGTTTAGAAAATGGTGCCTTCGTCACTAATCAAGGCTCGAGGCACGCCGAAGCGAGCGAATATGTTTTTCTTGAAAAGGTGATAACGTGTTTCGAATCATTTGTTGGAGTAGCTATTGCTTCAACCCATTTTGAGACATAATCCACCGCACCAAAATATAAACTTGTTATATGACGATAGGAATGGACCCATGAAATCAATACCCACACATCGAACACTTCTACTTCTAATACATGATTTTGCGGCATCTCATCCCGTTTGAGATGTTACCGGTGCGCTGGATCGGTCGCGTTTCTTCACATAGTTGAATGCATCTTTGAATATTGAAGGCCAGAAACAACCCTGATTGTAGAACTCTTGCTGCAGTTCGGTCACCACTGAAATGACCCCCATACTCGGAGTCGTGGCAGTGCCATATTACCGTTTCTTGTTCCTCCTCGGGCACACATCTTCGCAACAGCCCACCCACTCCTCTTTTTAGTACAGAAAGGGTTCATTCCATATATAGAATTTGGCATCGTGGATAAACTTCCTTCGTTGTTGGTAAGTGAAATCAGATGGATTGTACCCCCCACCTTGAATTAGCAAAAGTTGCGAACCAAGGGTACCGTGATAATGGCAAAGATGTGCTCATCAGCAAATTGATATCGAATCGGTCTAATGTCCTCATTCTCCTCAACCTTCTCCAATCGAGATAGGTGGTCAGCCACAATGTTCTGTGACCCCTTTTTATCCCGGATCTCAATGTCAAATTCTTGTAGTAATATAATCATCTAAGCAACCGTGGTTTTGATTCCTGCTTAGTAAACAAATACCTCAAGGCAGCATGATCAGTGTAATAATAACTTTCGATCCTAATAAGTAGACCGAAATTTATCAAAAGCATAGACTACAGCTAATAATTCTTTTTCAGTTGTAGCATAATTGTGTTGTGCCTGATTTAAAACATGACTAGCATAGTAGATCACATGCACATCTTGTCTTTTCTTTGTCCAGAACTGCCCCAATAGTACTGTCACTTGCATCACACATGATTTCGAAAGGTAGTGACAGTCAGGTGCAGTGATGATGGGGGCAGTTATCAGCTGGTTTTTCAAATTGTTAAAAGCATGCATACAATCCTCATTGAATTTGAAAGGTGTGTCTTTCGCAAGTAAGTTTGTAAGGGTTTGCAAATTTTGAAAAATCTTTTATAAACCTTCTATAAAATCCAGCATGGCCTAAAAAGCTTCTAATGCTTTCTCGTTGGTAGGGGGGAAGTTTTTCAATCACTTCAACTTTGGCCTAGTCTACCTCGATCCCCTTGTGGAGATGCGTGGCCTAAAACAATTACCCTCTCTTACCATAAAATGACATTTCTCCCAATTTAGGACCAATTAGATTTTCAACACCTTTCTATACAAGAGATAGATTAATCAAAACATTAATCAAAGGATGAGCCAAATACAGAAAAGTCGTCCATGATACCTCGATATGTTTCTCAATCATATCAGAAAATATGGACATCATGCACCTTTGAAATGTGGCCGGCGCATTACACAGTCCACATGGATTCTTCGATAAGCAAAACCCCATACGGACATGTAATGCAGTTTCTCTTGATCTCGGGTGCTACAGCTATCTGATTGTATCTGAATAGCCGTCTAGGAAGCAGTAATACTCATGTCTGGCTAACCGCTCAAGCATCTGATCAATGAAAGGAGCGGGAAATGATCCTTCCTCGTGCATGGTTCAATCTTCCTGTAATCAATACAACATTCTCCAGCCTGTAACCGTTCGAGTAGGAATTAACTCGTTCTTTTCATTTGTGATGACAGTCGTTTTCGCCCTTTTATGGTACCACTTGGAACGAGAACTCACCCAAGAGCTATCTGAAATTGGGTATGTGAGCCGACTTCTAGTAGCTTTACCACCTCTTCCTGATCACTTCTTTCATTACCCAGCTTTTAATAAACCGATACAGTCAACGCAAGACAATAGTCGACTGACTCAGTGGAGGTGATTTCAACAAGATCATTCCGTTTTGTGGGCTGTGTGTGGGTGACTGTTCCTACCTGTCGCGGTTTGTGATTGTTGCCTTCCACATGAGGATGTTTGTGCATGGACAAAGAGTCAGAGACATACACATATTCGACTTATCAAGTCATCAAGCATGCGCCATATCTCCGAGTGATCTGTGCATACGGCAAAGCTCTGTGTTGGCTGCCGCAGAATTCTCAACAAACTTTTTCCTTATCTCTTAGGGCTTCACAAGACTCGCCTTAAGCTTGTCCCAAGCTCGATCTTTATTGGGCTGGAATAATTTCTTCTGTTGTCCAATTATCGCTTCTACACAAACCTCCTGACGCACAATACATATTTCAATGAAGGCGGCAGTCGCTTGGTTCATAGTCACACACACTTGGTTGGGTCTTTGTCAGTTGCTTCTCTATCCCCTCAGGCCACGAACTGCATATGTATGCTCTTACCTCAATCCCTTTCGAAATGTCCATCTGAGCCACCTAGTATAAGGCTAGGGCAGCGTCTACAACATAATTGTGTGAGGGATGTGAGGGGGTGGATGCTTCTAACATGGCCTCCCATCACCTTCTCTTTCATGCTATTTGGTGGCGAAGAGTTATTGTACCCACTCTGTACCGAATTCATAGTTAGAACCGACACTTGGGGTAGACCTAAAACGCTTTTTAATGGCAGGAGCGGGTGTCTTTGATGACGTGTTGTAATTTCTTACAGTTTGCTGCTCACCATCAAGGGTCGGCGTCTAAAAAATGCTTTCAGGATTCGGAATTGCACCCGTCCCGTATACCAATGTATTCTTTTGAGCGTTCCATGGCTTTTAGAATGTTAAAAGTGACGGTTTCCTCATTTACTTTCAAGGTTAAGGTGCCATCTGCTACATCAATCATAGCTCTCCCTGTTGCTAAGAACGGTCTCCCCAAAATCAAAGGAATGTCGTTGTCTTCCTCCATATCTAGTACCACAAAATCTACTGGAAAAATGAACTTGTCCACTTTAACCAACACATCTTCCACCACTCCATAGGGATGTTTCATCGAGCGGTCCGCAAACTGTAACATCAGCTGTGTGTCCTTGACTTTTCCAATGCCCAATTTTTTGTATATTGAAAGGGGCATAAGACTTACACTAGCCCCAAGATCGCACAAAGCCTTCCCAAAAGTTCTATTTCCAATAGCGCACGGGATTGAGAAGCTTCCAGGGTCCTTGAGCTTCGGTGGCAACTTCCTTTGTAGTATAGCACTACACTCTTCAGTAAGCATAACTGTTTCACCGCCGATTTTTCTTTTTTTCGACAGAATATCCTTCATGAACTTAGCATATGTCGGCATCTGCTATAGTGCTTCTGCAAAAGGGATGTTAATCTGCAATTTTTTAAAAATGTCAAGAAACTTACCGAATTGCTTTTCAGTTTCTTCCCTCCTTAATCTTTGAGGGAATGGAAGTCGTATTTTTGGTTTTGGCAGTGGTTCCCCTTTTTGTACCACAAGTTCTTCCTCCTTTTCAATAGCGATGTGCTCTTCAGCCGATATTGGTGTGACCATTTCCTCCCGGTGAGTTGGAGTCAAGGTACTTCTACTCTGTTTGGCTTCAGGTGGTACTTGTTCACTCACCTTGCCACTCCTCGTGGTCACTGCATTAACATTGTTTCTTGGGTTCGGAACTATGTCACTAGACAGATTTCCAGACGTTCTTTGTGCCATTTGTTGAGCAAGTTGACCCATTTGAGTCTCAAGATTTTTTATTGATGCAAAGTGATTTTTCTGGACGGCCATTGACTCTTCAATGAAAGAACTTGTGCTTGTAACTAGTTTTTCTATAGCGCTCTCCCAAGCAGCCTTTCTGGGTGGGAATTGGTTTGTTTGAGCTTTTTGTTGACCCTGAGATCTACCTTGTTGATCTCTCCAAGAAAAATTCGGATGATTTCTCCAACCAGGATTGTACGTACTAGAGTAGGGGTTATTCTGCCTGTTGTTATTACTCACAAAATTCACCCGTTCTAGTTCTTCTACCTCATTATCATCCAGTGCTTCACAGACTCCAGTTTTATGTGCTCCTCCACAAAGGTTACAACTAGTCTGCTTTAGTAATTTGACGGGGGCCACTTGTGGTTGTATATTTAGAGCTGCCATTCCCTTCTTTATCTCAGTGGCGATAACCTCTTCCATCTTCGATAGTAGCCTGCCTGGAGCTAACCCATCCATAACATTCAATTCCATTACACCACTTGTTGAACCACCACTTCTGTCATACAACATCATCTGTTCATTTGATGCCATGATCTTAATAATCTTTCGTGCTTCTGTTGCGGTTTTGTAATTCAAAGAACCACCGGCTGTGGCATCCAACATAATTCTAGTGCTCGGCCTCAAGCCATTACAGAATATTTGCATTTGGGCAGTGTCGTCATAAGCATGATTAGGACATCCGGCTAGTAAGTTTCTGAATCTCCTGTAAGTGTCACGAAGAGATTCCCCCTCTTTCTGTTTGTAACCGGTGATTTCTTGCCTCTTTCTAACGAACATGGCTAGGGGGAAATATTGTTCCAAGAACTTATCCTCAAGATCATCCCATGTGGTGATGCTGTCGACGGGGAATGAAAGAAACCATTCCTTAGCATCATCTATCAAAGAGAATGGAAATAGCTTCAATTTCTTGCTTTCCTCAGACAAACCATCCACCTTCACTGTTTCACATAATTCAAAGAAATTTGTGAGGTGTCTATTAGCGTCTTCGTTATGTCTACCGGCAAAATGAATTTCCCTCAACTCTCGGTATAGAGCAGGACTTATTTCAAACTTATTGACT
>PGTU02011710.1:0-10890 GCA_002896215.2 Cicer echinospermum | reverse complement strand
AAAATATATTGCTAGTTTATTAATACATCATAGAAGATTATGTTGATAGAATAATGATAATTGCCTTGATTTTAAATATGTGATATTGACTTTTATAGGAATGATTTAAATTTTAATAAATGAAAAACATTATTGAGAATATTGTATTAGAGAGTATATAATAATAGAGATGATAGTAATAAAAATATTGCATATAAGGGTAACCATAATTGGAATTAAAATAAATTGTTAGTTTATTCGTACATCATAGAAAATTGCGTTGATAGAGTAATGATAATTACCTTAATTTTAAATATTTAAAACTGACTTTTATAGGAATGATTTAAATTTTAATAAATAAAAAACATTATATTATTGAGAATATTGTGTTAGAGAGTATATAGTAATCATTTAATATTTGCTTAAAAATCATTTTGTCCTTTGAAGTTTTAACAAAGACCATAATTATGAATCTATTGTTCAAATCGAAGAGCACAAAATAGGAATATGTTAATTTATTGAAGGCTACTATAGTTACAGATATAATGATAAATGTCACTAAAGATTAATAAGTGAAACTAGAATTTCAATTTTGTTTATTGAATGATTTTAAAAATGGTATTAGTTTGCATATTTAATATTTATTCATAATTTATAATTTATTTATTATATTTTGAATATATAAATATTATAACTTCATAAAATATTTTTGAAATCTTTGAAAATTCCCTTCGAGTTATAAATCCATTAAAATCTTAATATATACATAATACTAGGATGGTAAATATCTTTTAATTTTTTAAAAGAGGTCTTTTTAATAATCTATTACATTCCTACAAATTCTTATTTTATAAAATATTTAAGATTTTTTTTGTTCAGAATAATCTTCTAGAAACTCAATCCACCACACCATCTAAGTCTATAAAGTCCCTTTCAAATCTATAAATTCTTTGAAATTCGTATTACAAATTTGAATAATATTTTTAAAAATTTTAAAAGTCTTCAATATCCTTTCCAATCCACAGATTCTTTTATGTAAAAATTGTCTTTTAAAATACTAATCTAGTCAAATGATATATATATGGAAAAAAAATCATATAATATGAGGAAAATAATTATTAACAGTCAATAAGTCAAATATTAATTCTCAAAATTAAGAAAGAAAGTTGTATATAAAGCCACTAAGGGGTGAAGGCAAAATCAATATTAAAAGAATTGAGTAGAAATACAATATGTCTCGTTTTTCATTGATTGCAATTGTGTTTCTTTTAAGTGTTGCATCCTCGTATGCAGCTAAAGTTAAAGTTGTGGATGTTGCAACCATTTGCAAACAATCCTATAACGCTACTTATTGTATAGATCTTTTCAAATCAAAACCAAGTGGTGTAAAAGGAGACCTCGTTAGCCTTGCACAATACGCTATTGATGTTCTTCGTACCAAAGTAACCAAAGCAGTCGATCTAATCAACAAACTAAGTTCAAGCACTAGTGATCCTGCCGCAAAAGAATATTACGGTGTTTGTTATAAGCGGATTTTGGTCCCGAAGGAGCTACTTTCGAAGGTTAGCAGCAATCAAACACAATTAAAGAAAGGAAATTACGATATAGTGATTCAGTGCAAGTTTTATAATGACCGATGTTTGGTGATTGTTTCCTGAAGATTTTTAAACCGTGATACCTTCTTGATTCAAAATATGTTGGTGAAAGTCACAGATATGCTATCAGATCCAGATCCGTGCTGACACATTTTTTGACGAGTTAGAATTATTAATTCATAGTTATATAATTGTTGCTAGGTATAAGTCACTTCCATATCGATAATAAATATTTTGATTAGATATGTGTTGTTTATTTATTTCTCTTTATTTATCTATTTGGTAATCTTTCAAAGTGAATGTTATTTACACTAAACAAATGTCTAGCAACAAAATGATCATATGATATTATGTCAACTTATTATTTAATAATTTATCACATTTAATTAATGATCATATATTTATAAAAAAGTCCAGGTTTTCCTCGTCCAAAATTAAACGGGGTTCGAGTGAGTACCCACGAGTGCGGGTTATGTTGCAATCCCAAGTCTTGAATTATTCTGTTAATTTTTTCTGCTATGCGATTTTCGGTTATGCACATCATAATTGACGAACAAGTTAAGGGTTACTTTTCTTTAGTCCTTATTGTTGGATTTTTGACAATCTCTTCAAGTTGATGTCTAATTTTAATTCGATTTTGAATTTGAATTATAATAAATCTTCAACCTTATCTTAAAATTAAATTATTTTCCAATACAAAAAAATTTATCGATTGAAAATAGGTGGGCATAATATAAAGACATTCTCGATAGTCGTTGATGTTAGCATGCACTAAACGATTTTATATATTCATTCAATTTCCGATTCTCCTGAATTCATCAACACAAATATGATAACTTGGTGTAAGCATGATTCTTTAGCAATTCATATTCTATTGCATTAACTAAAGTGAAGTAGAAATGTCAATTTACAAGGAATGAAGTTTGAATTGTAAATTTACCTATTAAAATTTCTTGTTAGGAATCTAAGAGAAAATATCTCAAGATTGATCTTAGTTATAAAAATAAAAAACGAAAAACATTCTTGGTTATAAAAATAGAAAACATAGAACGTTCTTGGTTAGTTAAAATCACAATTTTAGCTTGTCTATTTAACTTGATAATCAAAATGACTGAAAGTAAATAGAGATAAGGAAAGATATACCACACAATGATATATCCAGGTTCATCCAACTCGGGCTATGTTCATTCCCAACTACTGTGAGGTTTTCCATTAAATGTTCAACCTTGATCTGTAACACCAATTCCTTTCCACCCAAAAATGATTCAATCAAGTTACCTATCAATCTTTAGAGAGGATTTTATAATTCACCTTTTAACCATAAAAGGATTTTTACAAATCTACTCAAACTAAAAACAACCCTTATAGTTTTGAGTTTACACAATAATGATTTAAAGAGATTGGTAGAATCTGAGTATGCTCAAATTGTATTTAAGAATACGATTCTTTGATTAAAGTAATCAGTAGTATAATTAATATATATGAAGAGAAAATCAGAATTGTTTCTTCTTATTCTACGATTTGAGAAGCTTTCAGTATGTAAGTGTATATGATTAATGGATTTTCCCTTAGCACTGAGGTTCTACTTCTCCCTTGAGCTAAGATTCCTTTAAAGGCTTCAAGGAGTTTGATGACAGCTATTATAAACTGCTTGAAAAGGTGTTTGGGATGTCAGTCAATCTATGACCAAAATACCAGGACTTTTTAAACCTTGAATGTTCTTGGATTTGAACATTATGTTTTTTTGCATATGCATTAATAAAGTTGATTCTGTAGCTTATCTTTTTTTGCACTTATGATGAATCTATTTTGCACACAAACATCTCAGAGGTGTGCTTAACTGATTATTAAGACTGCCTTTTGATTCATGCAAAACAGAGTTTGAAGAATGATGTACAAAGGTTGGAGATATGGTCAGATAAGTTGGGGAAATAGATTGTATCCTATGGGACTGAGTCATAAATACTCACGGACGATGAATGTTAATGCAGTTCTGGAGATAGTGTTCTCATGGTTGATTGTGACACCATAATCATAACAACGCCAAAAATAATATATATTAATTAAAATTCGCAACGGATAAAGAAATATGTTCAGAAATAAAAACTTTAGAGCAAAATTTAGCACTCCCAAATATGATTCAAATGAATATTTGCATGCTATGCATTAGCTTTAGACTCTACTTCACAATGTACAATTTTAAACTCTGAAGTACTTGGTTAGGAGGCTTGATATTTAATGCCCACCATCTTTGGTGATGGACAATTCAAATTGGCCCATAATCCTCATAGATTCCCTCAACTCAACCCGAGACCAGTATATGTGACAGTCGAGGTAAACGGTGTTGCATGGTGCTCCAAAATTTGGACTGCTACGTTCGCTCCAAGTCACCTAGGAATTCCCCACCCGGAATGATCCTCCAAGGTCTAACAATCTTGCCTTAAAGCTCGAAAAAGACGACACAATCAGACTCATTCAGTTGTACTTCCGCGAAATCGCTAGGCTTGTCAGGCCTTACCTATATGACGGACAAAATAATTCCACTTCACAATTCTTAATATTTATTTTCTCCACTCGTGCCTATTGATACTCCATTAAGACCGTCCTCAAACACAAATTAGAATCACCATTATTTTCATCACAACTATGAGTTACTTAAATATTCTCATCACAAATTCAAACATCATTATCAATAATCATATCTCTCAGATAAACTCATCACAATTTTATAGCATCATTATCATCAATCATAAATCATCACATAAACATTATCACAAATTAACAACATCATTTATTATTAATTATACATCATCATAAATCACATAAACTTATCAAAATGCATCCATCCTTTTATCATCACATTACATAAACACGTCTAATCAAACATATACATAAAATTCATTTGAACATCCAATATCATAATAATATCAAATATCACAAATTTTAATAAAAATAAAATCAAAACATCACAATATATATCAAATACCACACATTTTAACAAAGTTAAATCAATCAACACCCTATAAATATTTCTATTCCACATTTTAATCTCACAATTCCCAAATTAATACATCAATCAATTTATCACTCAAAGGGGTGCCCTACGTAGCGAGCCCTTCAAATGAATCGTTGAGAAATAATGTTTTCCCGTTCCTCTAAGATTATATTTATACTCATGAATAGTTCACTCTCTCACGCTCTTACCTTATTTCGACGCTTTCACACACGAGTACAATTCCACGAGAAAACAATCTTTGTTCTTCTTTGATGTTTTTGTCCTTCAATCGATCTAACTCGACAATTTATGGGTAAATGTCGACAATAAATTATGAGAAAATACTCTAAAAAATAAATTTCGAAATTCAGTCAAGGAAAATTACCATAAATCAGGAAACCAATCAGTGGATATATAACCACTTTTCTCATGATCGTTTTGAAACGTTGTGTTTCACTCAAATCTGTAACACCCCAATATTTTCATATATATTATATACGTGTCTTTTAGTAATTTTTCGTAATTTATTATTTAATAAATAATTTATTCTATATGTAAGAGATTAAATTAAAAGTTACCACTCTCTATTTTACTTGAATAATTATAATCTTTTTTATTTTTATTTAATTGTTTTGGTGTGACAAATTACATTAGAACGATTTTATGGCATAATTATTTTCTACATGGACAATTGTGTATTTTTGTTTATTTGATTAGTTTCGATGATCATGAAATTGATGTGTTAGATACGTTGACTTTATTTTGTTTATGCATGACCTGCAATGATACTTTTGTTTTTACTTGATTTATTTTAGTTGATGAAAACATTAATTGAATTTTTTAATTAAATTATAATTTCACTACGCCAAAAATGACATTTAATAGCGCTCCTTTACAGCGCTTGCTAAATACAACCGTTGTTGTAAGTATATTTTTTAAAAAATCGGAGCCTTTCTGCAGCGCTTTTTGACAAGCGCTGTGAAAAAAGTGCTGTTGTAGGGTCAGTATAGCGTTTGCACATAATGTTATTAAGGCTTTACAGCGCTTTTTCCGCCAAAAGCGCTGTTAAAATGAAGCGCTTTCGCGTATTATTTTAACAGCGCTTCTTTCACAAGCGTCTTGTAAAATACATGCGCTTTCAATCAATTCTTAACTACATATATACAGCGCTTTTTGTACAAGCAACTGTAAATATACATGCGCTTGTCAAATAATATAATTTACTTTTAAAACAAATTACGAACCACCTCATTCACCTCTACTCTGGGAACGCTCATATCCTCTACGTACTGTGCAGCCATCTACGTTGGTGATCAGATATTTTTTTAATTTGTTTTTGTCAAAAAATTTTCTTTAGTTTTTTAATAATTGAAAACTAAAAATTGTTATATATATATTAAATCTCTTTTATTGAAAATTTGTTGACCTGTTGTGTTTAGAAATCTTTTCTGTTTTGAAATTGTTATTAGAATATGTTGATATTGGTTTCTTTTTGAAACTTGTTGATATGTTTTGAAAGCTTATTATCTTTTTGTAACTGCATTTATATAGGTCGATAATATGGATAGGAAATGGATGTCTGCCAATCGATTGTCAAAAAGAGTATGTTAATGATGTCACATATATTGCTAAGATTATTCGTATTTTGATAAAAAAATTTGTTGAATTAGAATATTAATCATAATTTATAAATGTGCAAGGTATAAGTCAAATTCCATATTGATAACAAATATTTTGATTTAATATGTGTTATTTTTGTCTTTTATTTTCTATATTTGGTAATGTTCAAAATGAATGTTAATTTACACTAACAAATGTCTTGCAAATGGCATATGATATTATGTCACTTATTATTTAATAATTTATCACATTTAATGATCATATGTTATCAAAAAATCAATTTGAAAATATAATCATAATTACGAAAAATAATTATTATAATTAAAAATATGTTATGACTATGAATAGTTGATAATGTGTATTGATAATGGAGTGTTTGTTAGAAAAAGCAATCGCTAATATAATTTCTAATAACTACTATAAATAGTTTATTGCATTTGTAGTTATATCAATAGATATATAACTAATATCTTCTATATTTACAATATATCTGATATAATTAACATTTATTTTTCATGTTAACCTTTCCATAAATACATATAAACATGTTTGTTATGATTCTTTTATTATTATTTACTAATTTATTAATTTTTTTATAATACTAATTTTAACATTATAAAATATTACATTAAAACACATAATTATGATTACAATAAATTATTTTTTTTTGTCATTTTCAATTGATTGATATATTTATAAATTTGTATGAGTCAATTTTTTATCGTCATGAAAACTGTATATTATTGTGAAAATGTAACAAACATGTTATTGAATATTTTCGCTTGCTATATAATTAAACTTCATGATCAACACAAACTTATTCAGGATCCGTTTATTAATATTTCATCGAAATTATTCCATGTTGTTTAAAAAATAAACACATAATTGATTGAACATTGAGGTCTGTATGTTTCGTCATTTTTTGTATCATAGCACTAGATCACTGTATATTAACACAAAAACAACATAAATGTGTTTTGTACATAATTAGCTAAAATCAATTTTTTATGACTGATGTTATAAGATATTGTCTTATATGGAATCATCTCCAATTGTTTTTTCTATAAGGATACGATTAGTAATTTTTTAATATGTAAAAAATATTAAGTATATTCAATATGTTTAATATATCACTTTTAATTTTAAAATTTTAATAATATTACATTGTGGGGGCAGGTGTGAGGTGGATATCGAACCACCCTCATAAACCCGTCTCCGCCTCCGTATTTTAATTTCGGTGGAAAATTTGCATCTGCTCCCAATTAAAGCGGTTGTTCCCCGTCCAAATCAATTCAATTACGACTTTCCATCCCTTGCTTTTGAATGTTCTGTTCAGTTTTCTGCTATTACAACTTTCGATATCAACAGACACTCATAATTGACGAAACAAGTTAAGGTTACTTTTATTTAGTCTTATTGTTTGGATTTCTTTGACAATCTCTTTGAGTTGATGTCTAATTTTAATTGATTGAATTGAATTTTGAATTATAATAAAATCTCATCCTTACTCTTTAAATTTTTGGAATTGATTTTCCAATACAAAAACAAATTTATATCGATTATAAAATAGGTGGCATATATAAAAGACATTCTCGATAAACCTTTTGATTGTTAGCATGCACTAAACGATTTTTTATTGTCATTCAATTTCCGATTTACCTTATTCATCAACACAAATAGGGTTAAATTGTGGTATAAGCATGATTCTTTAAGCACTTTCATATTCTATTGCAATTGACTAAAGTGAAGAAGTAGAAATGTCAATTTTACAATAGAAGGGGGTATTAAAATTGTAAATTCACCTATTTAAAATTTCATTATGTTAAAAATCTTTTAAAAAAATATCTAAAGATTGACCTTGGTTATGGAAACCTTGAAAACGAAGAACGTTCTTGGTTCTAGAAATAGAAAACAGAGAACGTTCTTGGTTTAGTTAAAATCACAGTTTTTAGCTATCTATTTAACTTGATAATCAAAATGACTGAAAGTAAAATAGAGATAAGGGAAGAGATACCACACAATGATATATCTTGGTTCATCCATTTTGGGCTATGTTCAAGTTCCTCACAACTATGAGATTTTCCACTAAGTGTTCAAATGAAGAAACATCTTATTGTTTTACAAACGTTACTATAGTTTTACACAATTTTTATTAAGATCAACCTTGATCTATAACAACAATTCTTTTTCATCCAGAAATGATTCAATCAAGTTACATATCAATCTTTTGAGAAGATTTATACGATTCACCTTTTTAACCATAAAAGGATTTTTACAAAACTACTCAAACTATAAATAACCCTTATAGTTTTTGAGTTTACACAATAATTATTTAAAGAGATTGGTAGAATCTGAGTATGCTCAACATGTGTTTGAGAATAGATTCATGATAAAAGCAAATCATAGTATGATTCAAATATCGAAAGGGAAATCAAAACTGTTTCTTTTGCGATTTTGCGATTTGTTGAAGTTTTCAAGTATGCAAGTATATGTGTTGATGGTTTTTCTTAGCACTTGAAGTTATATTTCTTCCTTGAGCTTAAAATTCGTTTTATAGGCTTCAAGGAGGTTGATGACAGCTATTGTAATTGTTGAAAAGGTGTTTGGCTGTCATGTGTCAGTCTTGACCAAAGACCAAATTTTTTAAACCTTGAATGTTCTTGATTTGAACATTCTGCGTTTTTGCTTATGCGTTAATAAAGGATTTCTTTTGAGTCATGCAAAACAGGTTGGAGAATAATGTAACAAAGTTGGAGAATAATGGTTAGTAAGTTGGAGAATGATTGTATCATTATGGGACTGATGTCATTATACTGAAGAATGATGTTAATCATTCTGGAGACATTTTGTTCATCATGTTGGAGATTGGTGTTTGTTGTTGAAGATTATGTGTAACATGCTGGAGAATGTTTATTAATCCGGGGACCGATGTTACAATGCTGGAGAATGATCATATGTCACTTTTGCTTTGATGTGTGTCTTTTAATCTTTGATCTTTTTGAGTGTTTATTTTGCTCATATGAGAGTTGTGTAATTCTAGTATTGAATTGAAATTCATTCGCAGTTTGGCAAGAGTTTTCCCTTGCAATAAAAACTAATTTGATCTTGGCATGATGAAAATGACAGAAGTTGTGAAAGAAATTCTTGGTTTTTTCCAGATTATGTCAGAACGTTTTTGGTTCAATTTTGTTCATTTTTAGCTCTTTCTTTTTAACCTGGTTTCTCTTGCATTTCTTTGTGCATATCTTGCATATTACACTTAAAAGCATATATTAATTAAAACATAATTTAGAATCATAATTAAAGTCTTTAATTATAACTTTTATTTGTTTACATCAAAATATAATTTGGGAATTTGCCTCAAGCAGTTTTAAACTATGTAGAAGTACATATTTAACCAAAAGGACTTTTTAAGTACAAATTAGATTAAAATATAGCTAGAACTAATTTAATCCCCATGTCAATAACAAAAAGGATTGGAAGAAAAAATGAAAAAAGCTAGCCTATTAAGAGAAGAGAAGGGAAGGATCCTTCAAAATGACGATGATCCTGGAAGGTTCTTGGCATATCTGGAAGAAGGAAATAGGAGGACCAAAGGAGGAGGATCAAATCCATAACTTCAGAGCAAGCTAGGTGGTTATCCATTCCCTTAGAAGATTGCAAACTCCCTCTCCAGATGTAGTTTTCCTCCCGAGCCATTAATAGTAATGTAGAGTAGCCAGGATGGATTAACTAAGGTTAATTCTCACATAGACTTTTAAAACCTTTAGCCTTGGCTTTTGGAGATGATCCTTGGGGTAGAGAGGGAACTGGTGCTATGAGATGGAATTCAGTTTTGTAGTGCAGAAGGAGGGAGAAGAGTTGCAAACAGAAGGTTGCGATGGATGGGAAGGAACCGTGGTTGGTGATGTTGGGGTGGGAAGAACTGGATGGATCGAGGGATATCGAGAAAGTTAAGAAACTACTAATTCCAAAAGAATGGAGGAGTTATTCTTTTTGGGGGGGGGGAGACAAAGGCTAGTGACATGATTAATGTAATGTGAAATGGAAGTTGAGAACACATGTCACTCAGTGGAATGTAGTGAGGATGAATGGTAGGTACAACAGATGATGTAGGATGAAAGGAGGAAAGGAAATATTTTGGGGGAAAATGTTTTTGAGTTGCTAGTTGAAGGGTGGATGATGGAGAACGTTCTTGAGTGGCTATTTGAATAGGGCATGATGAAGAACTTTCTCGAGCAAGAGGTGGAGAACGTTCTTGAATAGTTTATTGTGCAAAATGTTGTGGAAAATGATCTGGTGCATTTGGTGGAAACTGTTCTCTTGGGACAATAGTGCGTGCACCAGATTTACGAATGATGAAAGGTAGATTGACCCTTTTGTACTTTGAGGAGATGACAAATGATTAGAGCATCATTGTCATAGACGTACTCATGACTTCCACAATGCGGTAAGATGGAATGTTGGCTAATGCCATTTAACAATTTATAGATGGGCATTAAGGATATAGACAAGTGGTTTTTGTAGCCCTCCTAAAATAGTTCAGCAATCACCTCTTGCCTGTTCAGATTGAGAACTGAGTACCAGTTCTTTCCAAATACAGAAGGTCCATCATTGGGAAGATCAAGGATGGTGGCAAGAATGTTAGGGGTTAATCGAATCTCAATACCCTTGAGACTAGTCAATAGAAGTGACTTCTCA
>PGTU02011709.1:0-10940 GCA_002896215.2 Cicer echinospermum | reverse complement strand
CAAAAAGCTATACACCCTGAGTAATCTCCACGCGCCCCGTGAAATCCTCCTAACGTAACAGCAGTCAAGCGTTCCCATCTCCATCCCTGTCCGTAGGGTACGAACCAGTAGGGCCGTCCTGACTCTCATCTGAGGGCAAAGCCCAGATTTCCACAATAGTGTAAAGGGTCACCAACCAGAAAATAACAGTTAACACATAGCAATTAAGTTTTGAATGCTCAAAACAACTTTTCAACTAAGCATGCACCTTAACAGGATTTTCAATATGCGAAAAGTTCATACATTACATTGCCAATGAAAATGAAGGTAAAATGCAGTTCTCGATCTCCTAATTAACACATGATAAAACAAGACATGGATAGATTCATGAGCAATTAATCATACAACTAAAAATGAGGATTTTCACTGAGCCAATCGATTGGGCAATCGATTGGGGTGAAGATTTTTAATGAAAATAGAATCCTGGGCTGAATCAATCGATTTGGCAATCGATTGACAGGATAACGGAGCCCCTGACTTAATACCAATCGATTTCCAAATCGATTTCCTGAAGGTTTTTAGTGAAATTTTGAACTCTGGCTTGATTCAATCGATTGGGCAATCGATTGACAGGATAGCTGAGCCCCTGACTTAATGGCCAATCGATTGGGCAATCGATTTCGAAAGGGATTTTCAAAAAAACTGATTACAAAATCGATTGGCTAATCGATTTTGTTCATTTGGCCAAGCCCCTGACTTCCATCCAATCGATTGGGAAATCAATTTCCCTGATCATTTTTCCAAAAATTCATGAATTAACCTAAGTCATTCCTAATCAAGTTCACAACTTAACACTTAGCAATTTCTACGCGATTACCACGGCAATTGGGATCTCGATAACCATCATACTTACACACAATAATTAACACATAACACTTAGCATTCTCAACGCAATTAACACGATAAATCAAATTCAAATCAAATACGACTCGCGTGTCAAGCACCCTAATGCAATGCGTATATGCCAAAATGCATGGACTCGGAATTCCAAAACCAAAACCCTCCTCGAAGGGCCGTAAATCATAATTGTACCGCCTATCGCAGGCCAAAGTACCAATTACCGAGGTGCCACCTATCACGGGTCAGCACGATTTACTAAAATGCGTAAATCATAAACGTACCACCTATCACGGGTCAGTACAGTTTACCCAGGTGTCACCTATCACGGGTCAACACGATTTACTAAAAGAAAAAGCGGGAATCGTAAACGTACCGCCTATCACAGACCAGTACTGTTTACCTAGGTGCCACCTATCACGGGTCAGCACAATTCACCAAAATGTAAATCGTAAATGTACCACCTATCACGGGTCAGTACAGTTTACCATGGTGTCACCTATCACGGGTCAACTCGATCTTCTAAATAGTAACTCGTAAACGTACTACCTATCATGGGTCAGTACTGTTTACCAAGGTGTCACCTATCACGGGTCAACACGAATTACTAAATAGTAAATCGTAAACGTACAACCTATCACGGGTCAATACAGTTTACCAAGGTGTCACCTATCACGGGTCGACACAATTTACCAAATGAAATGCATGAGCATACACAGACTTCATTCACAACCATCGTTAAGCAAATGCAGATATTAAAAGATTCCCCATTTTTAATACCCATTTAACTTAAACGACTTTCAAACAACATTAATTAAATAAGTCATTAAGAGATTCCCCGTTCTTAATACCGATTTAACTTAATGATTTTCAAAACAAAACATTAAGCAAACAGTCATATTAAGAGATTCCCCATTCTTAATATACTTTTGACTTAAACGGTTTTCTCGCAAAACATTCAGTAAACGAGTCATTAAGAGATTCCCCATTCTTAATACTCATTTACCGAAACGATTTTCAAAAACGATAGTTAAGTAACCGAGACATTAAGAGATTCCCCGTTCTCAACGCCCAGTTAACTTAAGCATTTTCCTCAAATACACATTAAGCAAACCGAGGTATTAAAAGATTCCCCATTTTTAATACTCGTTTAACTCTAATGGTTTTCAAATTCCACAGAAACAATTCAAACATACTTTCACATTCAAACCATAATTCACAACTACCACACCAATTAACAAACATCAAGTACGAACACACCAAATACAACGAACACAAATCACGCAACATAACACCCAGATACATCCAATTTCATTTACCACGAAACATTCATCACTATAAACAAAACCTAACTCTAAGGTTTTTATCCATAACACACTAGTTTCGTTTCTCCCCAAATCGATACATTTAACCCTAACAAATTCCTTCCCACACGACTACAGATAAGTCCCTAATGCAAGCTAGAAGTTTGGAAGGAGCCCTTACCTCAACGTTAGCTTTATCGTGCGTTTCCGGTACCGCGAGAAATTCCAGTAAAATCTCCGCTCGCAACGCCGCTTCCAAATTAGTGCACTAGCACCGTAGCACGGAGGTGAGCAACTTTCCCTTCTATCTCTTCGAGAAATGAGGTTTGGATCTAGAAGAAACGGAGGGGTTTGTGTTTGGATCTCAAAACCGTTTTTCTTCGTTTTCGAATCAAAGAGGAAGAGTGGAGTTGCGAAAACCTTGATCTAACTCACACCCGACCTTGGGTCACTAGCTTTGAAGAAAAGGAAGCAACGAAAACGAGAAATGGAGAAGGATGGAATTTTGGTTTTCTTGCGTGATGTTCAGAGGAAGGAGATGGAAATTTGGGAATTTCCTTCCTTTCTTTTTCTTTCCTTTGCTTTTCCTTTCTTCCTTTTTCCTTCCTTCCTTTATATACTATTTTCTTTTCCTTTTCCTTCCTTCTAGTTTTCCTTTCTTTTTCCCTCCAAGCAAACATACATATATATAATAAATATAACTTAACAAATATCTCAAAATCTAGATATTTATTAAATTACCGTTTCACCCGAAACGCCTTAAATTCTCCGTAAAGGATTTTCCGCAGTTAAATTCAATTTATTTATCGACGAGAAATTCTAATTGGCATCGAAATATCTTTTTGATTATAAAACTCCAAAATATTATTAACTTTGGCTTAAAAGCCTCCGAGCCAAAATCCAAAATATACCAAAAATACATAAAAAGGTACTTTAAAATTATGGATACACATATAAAACCCGGTGACATATTAAATACAACAATTATTTCATTGTAATTCAGAAATTGAGTACTTATAATTCAATAAGTGTCACTCTACCACCCTATCAGTTATCAAACATGAACCACACAGACAAAAATTGCTGGCAGCAACCAGCAAAGAAAACAACAACAAATAATGTTCAAAATGATGCTAAGCAAGCACAATCTTCAGTCAAAACATCAGTCTCAAAATATAGTCATGTGTTGTGAAAGTATGAGTCATACGTGACTCCAAAAAACTCAAAAAAATTGAAACCTGTAAGTAATTAAATAAAACTGAATTAGTATAATTGGTAGGTTTATTAGTAAATCTCACTTACATCCTACATAAATAAAATAGAACTAGTATAACATTTCTTACTTAAAAGGGATTTAAAAACAGGTCGACACCTTCCACTACTAGTTGTTGTTGAGCCTTGTTGAAGTTCTATGATGAATAAACAGTTAATAAATGAAAATTAATTTACAACAATACTAAATAATCTAATTAAACAAGTACATAGACAAATTACATAACATGTTAGAAAATTCTCAGATATCTCAAAATCTTCAGTCAAATTAAGGAATTTAAAGTATGAGAAAGATAGCTACAACTAGATTTGAGTGTAGATAAAACCCTCCCACCAGTGTTGAATGCACTCTTTGAAGCTACATTTGACACTGGTGTGGCTAGAATTTTTATTTTAAAGTTGATGCCAAAATGGGATAAGAAGCGCATTTTTGCTTCCGTCAAATCAAAATGTCAAATTTCTCATCATCCACTAAACAAGGGTCACTTAAGTACCTCTCAAGTTCATTTTCTTTATCAATAATATCTTTTTCTTTTAAGTGTTATTTAAATGCATATGACTGTGCAAAAAGTGATGGATGTTTAGGTGGGACAAATTGTTCAACAGGGGAAATGCTTCTAGATTGGACAATGTCAATTACAGACACAACATTGTGATCATGTGCAAATTTGTACCAAGTGTACAACTTCATTAAATTATCTTTAACATTTTTGACCTTCAACTTACCAAGATCCTCACCATATGTGTCATTAAATGATCACTCAATATATCTCAATTTATACTGAGGGTCGCATATCACTTCAAATTAAATAAGTTGGATGATTTTTTTTCTATGTCACCCCAATATTATCATATTTACCCTTTATATCTTAACTCATTACAACTACAACATTATTCAAATTCATTGATGCTTTGTTAAACTCACATAAAATAAAAGCTAAACGATAAAAAGTTGTGTGCAAGGACACTTGCTACGACGATGAATAAACCTTTGTCGCGTCAAAGAAAATCTTTAAAAAAAACTCATAAATGCTCGTGCTTTTTCACAATCTTTAGAAGTAGGAGGACCAATAGATCTAAACCAAGCCAAATACCTAGAATCATCACCTTCTAATTTATTTAAAGTTGTTTTATACTTTTCAGTAGCTTCCAACATGGTGTAAGTTAAATTCCATCTCGTGGAAACATCAAGTCAAAGAAGTTTTTTACATGTTATATTACAAATTTCAATGCATTACTTGAATTTTAAAGCTCTTTATGGAGATGATGTCACAAACCTAACAATATTGTGAATACTATGAATAGACAAATCTTGTTTTGTCAACCCATCTTGGACTACCAAGTTCAATATACGGGCACATCATCTCATATGAAAATAATCCCTTTCACCCATTAACCCATTATTGTTCTTAAATTTATTTTTTTAAATAAGATACAACCACATCATTGGATGATGCATTGTCAACAGTAATTGTAAGCACATTTTTAAGACCTCAACACCACTTTAACTTTCCTACCAAGAGTGCCCCATTTGTGATTTGGCACTAAACTGAAGCTTATAATCATTTTTTGGTAGTTTTGTTCTTTATCAACGAAATGGGCAATAATGGTATATAACTAAGATTTTAATGGACGTCCAATAGTTTGTAGTAAGTGCTACCATACTGCAATCAAAATGGAAATAGTATTTAAGCTTCAATTTTTAGCAAAATATAGCTGAAAACAATCCCTAGCAATAGACCTGTCAAAACGGGCTACCCGACCCATTTAGCGCTGGCCCTAACGGGTTGTGGGCTTCTTCAGACCAGACCAAAAAACCCTATTTTAATATGTACAAATAAAATACTACATGAGCCCAGCCATAGACAGGCTGCGGGCTGGGCAAGTAACCCATATATTTTTTATAATTTTTTTATTCATTATATTTTTAATTTCTTTGCAACTCTTTTAATTTGAAAATTTTCTTCATGCCCATTTAAAAACAATTATGGTATACTCTTTATACATTAAGTATGAATCAATTTGAATGAGTGTAAATTGTAAATGGATATTCAACTCAAGAAAGCAACAACAACTGAAATATGATATTCTAGATCATTAAAAATACACAATAGATTAACTAGATTCAAAATATTCAAAACAACACATTATCCAAACAAAACACAAATTAAAATAGAAGATTCAAATGCCACTGTGGTTATTAGAATACTCAAATTCCTACAAGTTATTCAATCAAGTTACAAATTATTCAAACAAGCAATGACAATATTCAATTTTCTAAAAATTAATTAATCAAAAGAAAGAAAGAGCAAATGACCTTACCTCACATATATATAATGATGTATCTATCTTTTCTCTTCTAAAAGTAGGTTGCACTTGTGAGCCACTTTGATTAGAAGGAATCCCATGTTTGACATACTCGGTGTAGAGATTACGCAAGCTCTTTTCAACCCTTTCAACCTTCATCTTACTAGTGAGTGGATCAAATTTATGATACGCAAATTTTCAAAAAATTGAGCTTTCTAGTTGGATCAAGAATAGCCTCAACTTCCAAGATCACACTATACTACTCCAATACTTGTCAAATTTCTCTCTCATGTTTATAGCCATTTCTTCAATTACTTGATCTTCACTTTTCAAATAAACATTTAAAAGACACTGTATCTTCCATATTTCTCCAAAGTACAAATTTGATGTAGGATAAAGAGATCTAGAGATCAAGTTTTTGATATAATAAAATGGCTTCAAAAGCTCACACATTATTTCAACTTGTCTCCACCCATCACTTGTAGGACAACGCTTAAAACTTGTATCACACAAACTTAATCTATAAAAGGCACGACGATAGTTAATCACACTCTTAATCATTATAAAAGTGGAGTTCCATCTAGTAACACAATCTGATCTCAACTCTATTGTTGTATCAATCTCACCAACATTCTTAACATATTCAAAAAATGAGGTTTTGTTACCCTTACATAAGTCACACTTTGTCTAATTTTATGCAATGCATCACTAATTATCTTCAATCCATCTTGCACAATGAGGTTCAAGATATGAACACAACATCTTATATGAAAGGATTCACCATTAAGCAACACGCTATTTGACAATCCTAAGTGTTCTTTCAATTTTTGTGTGCATAATATCGTTTGCATAAGCATTATCCAAAGTGATGGAAAAATCATGTTTTTTCTATGCTCCAATCATTCAACATTTGAAGCACATTTAACGCTAATTCTCGTCCTGTATGTGGGGGTTCCATGTGAGAAAATGCTAGAATCTTATTTTGCAACTTCCAGTTGGCACTTACATAATGAGCCATTAAAGAAATAAAACCTTCATTGGTGCATGCATTCCAACAAAAAGAAGTCAAGCAAACTCTCCCATGAATTTGAGTTAATTGTGATTTTAGTTTCTATTTTTCATCCTCATAAATTTTCAAAACATCTTTGGAAAAAGTATTTCTTGAAATAAAAGAACAACCATCATTCGAAAATTTATGGTATCTTCTAAAGACCCTCCACTCAATCATATTAAATGGTGTACCATGTTGATAGCATTTCAGCAAGTGTACTGAATCGTTGCAAGTAATAATAAAACGGTAGTACCGAGTGTCGAACTCAAGGATTGCGTTTTACTATTGAATTATATTTGATTACTAGAATTGAACAAAAAGGTTCCCAAGTTGATTGAAATAATGTTTGAAATTAACAACAATAATAAAATTGATCTTTTATAATGAGAAAAATGTCAGGGATGAGTTTCACTTCAAATCCAACCTTGGTGTCTAATTTGATCCTAGTTACTGAATTCCTTTATTGAATTATTACCGAATTCTCTTTATTATTCTTGCCCTAATGTCTTAGTGACAGAACCTTTAATTCCAAAGTAACCCCTAATTCCTTAGTGGATTTAAGATTATAATTAAGCATTACTTTATAGAAATTCTCTTGTAAATTATTGCTTTGCAACTAATTTATTTGGTTTCATGACCTGCATCTATCCCTAGACTACAAATTCATGAATTTCTCATCTCAAGCATTCGTAAAGTCCACTTCCGTTTCAAAATACAAATCGTAGAACATTTTAATGTTGATCAAGCAATAAAAAGAATTAAGCACAGAGATGAGAAAAATAATTCAATAAACTCATTCATATAACTAGAAATCAAATCAGAAAAATAAGGGTTTCATCTGGTTACACTCATCCCTAACAAATAGGGTTTAGTTACTCATGACAGAGATACAAAAGATAAGGATTAAAGAAGAATTACAAGAATGATTCATGGATGATTCTTGATAAAACTGCTTCAATGGCGTTAGAAACGGCCGTCTTTGAGTTTATGTGCTAGGGCACAAGTCTCCCAAGTTCCCAAGAGTCAAAAAAGATGCATAAACAGTAAAAATTTGCGTTTTTATGATTGCTGATGCGCGTCATGCGCCCCAGGCGCGCTCCAGGCGCGCGTTGACAAAACTGAAACACGATAAATGCACTCCAGGCGCGTTTTGACAGAACTGAAACACACGAAATGCGCTTCAGGCGCACAACATCTACTGTCTGATGTATTTTGCATTTTTTCATCTTTTGCGTCTGAAGTTGGTCCCGGTGTCTTCATGAAAGTTGTAGATATGGATCTTAGCTTTCATTAGCACTTGGAGTGACACTAATTGGACATCTAGAACTCCAGATATGACTGAAATACTCCACATATATCATGTTGATTTTTCACAAAAATTCAGCACTGCACTAAAACAAAACGCAATGTAAAATTACGACAAATTCCTACTTAATCAACGAAATAAAAACAAAAAACATTTTATTAACTCAAAGAACAAAGATCAACAAAATGTATCAAATAAATCCTTAATTTAACTGATGATTGAGGATAAATAAGACTAAAACAGTGGGAAAATATGCATATGATGAAGAGTCATCACATGTGTGATCATCATTTCAACTAAGATTTCACGATTAACCTTAGGATCAAATTTTTTCCTTTTCAATTTTCCTTCAACACCAATAAGCATATCACTCACATCATGAGACTTATGGATCCTTTTACAATAATCAACATGACAACTTAAAATGAGAAGTTCTGTTAGCTGAAACACAACTCAATAATTTTCCATGTAAGACCCATAATTTTAAAGTACCTTTTATGTATTTTTGGTATATTTTGGATTTTGGCTCGGAGGCTTTTAAGCCAAAGTTAATAATATTTTGGAGTTTTATAATCAAAAAGATATTTCGATGCCAATTAGAGTTTCTCGTCGATAAATAAATTGAATTTAACTGCGGAAATTACTTTACGGCTAATTTAAGGCGTTTCGGGTGAAACGGTAATTTAATAAATATCTAGATTTTGAGATATTTGTTAAGTTATATTTATTTTATATTCATATGTTTGCTTGGAGGGAAAAAGAAAGGAAAACTAGAAGGAAGGAAAAAGAAAAGAAAATAGTATATAAAGGAAGGAAGGAAAAAGGAAGAAAGGAAAAGCAAAGGAAAGAAATAGAAAGGAGGGAAAATTGAATTTTCCATCTTCTTCCTCTGCACTCACGTGAGCTTTAACCAAAAATCCATCATTTCTCCATTCTTCGTTTTCGTTGCTTCCTTTCTTCAAAGCTAGTGACCCAAGGTTGTGTGTGAGTTCGATCAAGGTTTTCGTAACTCCACTCTTCCCCTTTGATTCGAAAACGAAGAAATACGGTTTTTGAGATCCAAACACAAACCCCTCCGTTTCTCCTAGATCCAAACCTCTTTTCTCGAAGAGATAGAAGGGAAAGTTGCTCACCTACGTGCTACGGTGCTAGTGCACTAACTTGGAAGCGGCGTTGCGAGCGGAGATTTTACCGGAATTTCTCGCGGAACCGGAAACTCTCGATAAAGCTAACTTTGAGGTAAGGGCTCCTTCCAAACTTTTAGTTTGCATTAGGGACTTATCTGTGGTTGTGTGGGAAGGAATTTGTTAGGGTTTAATGTATCGATTTGGGGAAAAACCAAACTAGTGCGTTATGGGTAAAAACCTTAGAGTTAGGTTTTGTTCATAGTGATGAATGTTTCGTGGTAAATGAATTTGAATGTCAATGTGTATGATTATGGGTAAAAGAAACTTGATGTTTGTTAATTGGTGTAGTTGTTGTGAATTATGGTTTGAATGTGAAAGTATGTTTGAATTTGTTTCTGTGGAATTGAAAACCATTAGAGTTAAACGAGTATTAAAAATGGGGAATCTTTTAATACCTCGGTTTACTTAATGTGTATTTGAGGAAAATGTTTAAGTTAACTGGGCGTTGAGAATGGGGAATCTCTTAATGTCTCGGTTACTTAACTATCGTTTTTGAAAATCGTTTCGGTAAATGAGTATTAAGAATGGGGAATCTCTTAATGACTCGTTTACTGAATGTTTTGCGAGAAAATCGTTTAAGTCAAAAGTATATTAAGAATGGGGAATCTCTTAATATGACTGTTTGCTTAACGTTTTGTTTTGAAAATCATTAAGTTAAATCGGTATTAAGAACGGGGAATCTCTTAATGACTTATTTAATTAATGTTGTTTGAAAGTCGTTTAAGTAAATGGGTATTAAAAATGGGGAATCTTTTAATATCTGCATTTGCTTAACGATTGTTGTGAATGGAGTCTGTGTATGCTCATGCATTTCATTTGGTAAATTGTGTCGACCCGTGATAGGTGACACCTTGGTAAACTGTACGGACCCGTGATAGGTTGTACGTTTGCGATTTACATTTTAGTAAATCGTGTTGACCCGTGATAGGTGACACCATGGTAACTGTACTGACCCGTGATAGGTGGTACATTTACGATTTACATTTTTGGTGAATTGTGCTGACCCGTGATAGGTGGCACCTTGGTAAACTGTACGGACCCGTGATAGGTTGTACGTTTGCGATTTACATTTTAGTAAATCGTGTCGACCCGTGATAGGTGACACCATGGTAACTGTACTGACCCGTGATAGGTGGTACATTTACGATTCCCGCTTTTTCTTTTAGTAAATCGTGTTGACCCGTGATAGGTGACACCTCGGTAAACTGTGCTGACCCGTGATAGGTGGTACGTTTATGATTTACGCATTTTAGTAAATCGTGCTGACCCGTGATAGGTGGCACCTCGGTAATTGGTACTTTGGCCTGCGATAGGCGGTACAATTATGATTTACGGCCCTTCGAGGAGGGTTTTGGTTTGGAATTCCGAGTCCATGCATTTTGGCATATACGCATTGCATTAGGGTGCCTGGCACGCGAGTCATGTTTGATTTGAGTTTATGATTGAGTGATTCGAATTTTGATTTATCGTGATAATTGAGATGAAGGTGTTAAGTGCTATGTGTTGTGTATTGTGTGTGAGTATGATGGTTATCGAACCTTTGTGTGTCGTAGTAATCGCGTAGAAATTGCTAAGTGTTAAGTGGTGAACTTGATTAGGAATGACTTAGGTTAATTCATGAATTTTTGGAAAACTGA